>JAHOYR010005849.1:155188-226230 GCA_023213295.1 Bruguiera hainesii | reverse complement strand
AATTGAGTCCATTACTTGTATTTTTGTTCAATTAACATATTCAAATAACAATAAATTTAAAAATCAAAATATTGCATATTTGCAATTTTTATAATTTTAAAATCTATTAGGGATAAATGAATTGTCAATGATTTGTTAAATTTAAATTTAAAAATTTTTATAATTTCTCCTTTGCCTCAATGCAATTTGAAATGATTTATTTAATTTTTGCCTTCAAACAAATTAATTAAGCAAAAGCAAAAGCAATTGACTCTAATAAGAAGGTTCCCTTTTCCTATCTAAGATATATGCTTACCACAACACTAAAACTTGGAATTGCTATTTATAATATTCATCCACTAAAGTGTATTTTATACATTTGAGTCTATTAGTTGTATTTTTGCTCAGTTCACATATTCAAATATTATATTTTTCACATATTATAGTTTTCTCACCAATCAAATCCAACAACATTAACAATAAATTTAAAAATCAAAATATTGCATTTTTGCAATTTTTAGAATTTTAAAATTTACTAGGGATAAATGAATTACCAATACTTTGTTGAATTTAAATTTGCAATTTTCTTAACTGTCTCCTTTGCCTCAATGCAATTCGAAATGATTTATATAATTCTTGTCTTCAGACAAATTACTGAAGAAAAAGCAAAAGCAATGGACTCTAATAAGAAGGTTCGACACTCCGATCTAAGGATATATGCTTAACACAACATTAAAATTTGAAATTGCTATTTATAATATTTATCCATTACACTGTATTTTATACAATTGAGTGCATTACTTGTATTTTTGTTCCATTAACATATTCAAATATTATATTTTTCAAATATTATATTTTTCTCTCCAATTAAATCAAATGACATTCATAATAAATTTAAAAATCAAAATATTGCATTTTTGCAATTTTTAGAATTTTAAAATCTGCTAAGGATAAATGAATTGTCAATAATTTGTTGAATTTAAATTTTGCAATTTTCTTAATTGTTTCGTTTGCATCAATGTAATTTGAAATGATTTATATAATTCTTGTCTTCAAACAAATTACTTAAAAAAAACCATAAGCAAACGGCTCTAATAAGAAGGTTCCCTACTCCCATCTAAGATATATACATAACATAACATTGAAACTTGGGATTACTATTTATAATATTCATCCACTAAATTGTAGTTTATACAATTGAGTTTATTACTTGTATTTTTGTTCAATTAATATATTCAAATATTATATTTTTCTCGCTAATAAGATCAAACGACCTTAACAATAAATTTAAAACTCAAAATATTGCATTTTTGCAATTTGTAGAATTTTAAAATCTGTTAGAGATAAATGAATTTTCAATAATTTGTTGAACTTAAATTTTACAATTTTGTAAATTGTCTCTTTTGCCTCAATGCAATTTGAAATGATTTATATAATTCTCATCTTTAAACAAATTACTTAAGAAAAAGTAAGAACAATTGACTCAAATAAAAAGGTTCCGCACTTCCATTTAGGGATATATGCTTAACATAACATTGAACTTGTGATTGCTATTTATAATATTCATCCACTATTGTGTATTTTATGCAATTGAGTCATTACTTGTATTTTTGTTCAATTAACATATTCAAATATTGTATTTTTCTCACCAATCAAATCAAACAACATTAACAATAAATTTAACAATCAAAATAATGCATTTTTTTAATTTTTTTAATTTTAAAATTTGTTAGGGATAGATGAATGATCAATAATCTGTTGAATTTAAATTTTACAATTTTCTTAATTGTCTCCTTTGTCTCAAGGTTATTTGAGATGATTTATACAATTCTTGTCTCCAGACAAATTACTTAAGAAAAAGGAAAATCAATGGACTTTAATTAGAAGGTTCCGTACTCCCATCTAGGAATATATGCTTCACACAACCTTAAAACTTGGGATTGCTATTTATAATATTCATCCACTAAAGTGTAGTTTATACAATTGAACCTATTACTTGTATTTTTGTTCAATTAATATATTTAAATATTATATTTTTCTCACCAATCAAATCAAACAACATTAACAATAAATTTAAAACTCAAAATATTGCATTTTTGCAATTTTTAGAATTTCAAAATCTGCTAGAGATAAATGAATTGTCAACAATCTGTTGAACTTAAATTTTGGTGATTTTGTAAATTGTCTCCTTTGCCTCAATGCAATTTAAAATGATTTATATAATTCTCATCTTTAAGCAAATTATTTAAGAAAAAGCAAGAGCAATTAACTCAAATAAGAAGGTTTCGCACTCCCATTTAGGGATATATGCTTAACACAACATTGAAACTTGTGATTGCTATTTATAATATTCATCCACTAATGTGTATTTTATGCAATTGAGTCCATTACTTGTATTTTTGTTCAATTAACATATTCAAATATTATATTTTTCTCACCAATCAAATTAAATGACATTAACAATAAATTTAAAAGTCAAAATTTTGCATTTTTCCAATTTTTAGAATTTTAAAATTTGTTAGGGATAGGTGAATGGTCAATAATCTATTGAATTTAAATTTTGCAATTTTCTTAATTGTCCCTTTTGCCTCCAAGCAATTTGAGATGATTTATATAATTGTTGTCTTCAAACAAATTACTTAAGAAAAAGGAAAAACAATGGACTATAATCAGAAGATTCCATACTCCCATCTAGGAATATATGCTTCACACAACCTTGAAATTTGAGATTGCTATTTATAATATTTATCCATTAAAGTGTATTTTATACAATTGAGTCCATTACTTGTATTTTTGTTCAATTAACATATTTAATTATTTTATTTTTGAAATATTATATTTTCCTCACTAATCAAATCAAACGACATTAACAATAAATTTAAAAATAACATATTGCATTTTTGCAATTTTTAGAATTTTAAAATATGCTAGAGATAAATGAATTGTCAATAATTTGTTGAATTTAAATTTTACAATTTTCTTAATTGTCTCCTTTGCCTCAAAGCAATTTGAAATGATTTATATAATTCTTGTCTTCAAACAAATTACTTAAGAAAAAACAAAAGCAATTGACTCTAACAAGAAGGTTCCCCACTCTCATCTAGGATATATGTTTAACACAACATTGAAACTTGAGATTGCTATTTATAATATTCATCTACTAAAGTGTATTTTATACCATCCATTCCATTTCTTGTATTTTTGTTCAATTAACATATTTAGATGTTATGTTTTTCACACCAATCAAATGCCATGACTTTAGTAATAAAGCAAAAAACCAAAGTATTGCATTTTTTGAATTTTAGAATTTTAAGGTTTTCTAAGGATAAATGCATTGTCAATAATTAGTTGAATATAAATTTTGAAATTTTCTTAATTGTCTCCTTTCCCTCAATGCAAGTTGAAAATATTTATATAATTCTTGACTTCAGACTAATTAGTTAAGAAAAAGCAAATGCAACGGACTCTAATAAGAAGGTTCTACACTCCCATCTAGGGATATATGCTTAACATAACATTAAAACTTGAGATTATTGTTTATAATATTCATCTGCTAAAGTGTATTTTATGTAATTAAGTCCATTACTTGTGTTTTTGTTCAATTAACATATCAAATATTATATCTTTCTCACTAATCAAAAGCAATGACATAAATAATAAATTTAAAAATCAACATATTACATTTTTTCAATTTTTAGAATTTTAAAATCTATTAGGGATAAATGAATTGTCAATATACTGTTGAATTTAAATTTTGCAATTTTCTTAATTGTCTCCTTTGCCCCAATGCAATTTGAAATGATTTATTTAATTCTTGTCTTCAAACAAATTACTTAAGCAAAAGCAAAAGCAATTGACTCAAATCAGAAGATTCCCTTCCCCCATCTAGGATATATGCTTACCACAATACTAAAACTTGGAATTGTTATTTGTAATTCATCAACTAAAGTGTATTTTATACATTTGAGTCTATTAGTTGTATATTTGTTTAGCTCACATATTCAAAAATTATAGTTTTCTCACCAATCAAAACCAACGACATTAGCAATAAATTTAAAAATCAAAATATTGCTTTTTTTCAATTTTTAGAATTTTAAAATCTGCTAGGTTAAATGAATTGTCAATATTCTATTGAATTTAAATTTTGCAATTTTCTTAGTTGGCTCATTTGCCTCAATGCACCTTCAAATGATTTATATAATTCTTGTCTTCAGACAAATTACTTAACAAGAAGCGAAAGCAATTGGCTCTAATAGAAGGGTTACCCACTCCCATATAGGATATATGTTTACCACAACATTGAAACTTTGAATTCCTATTTATAATATTTATCCACTAAAGTGTATTTTATACAATTGAGTCCATTCGTTGTATTTTTGTTCAATTAACATATTCAATTATTATATTTTTCAAATATTATATTTTTTTTGCCAATCAAATCCAACAATGTTAACAATAAATTTACAAATCAAATTATTGCATTTTTTCAATTTTTAGAATTTGAAAATCTAGTAGGGATAAATGAATTGTTAATAATCTGTTGAATTTAAATTTTGCAATTTTCTTAATTGTCTCTATTGCCTCAATGCAATTTGACATTATTTATATAATTCTTGTCTTAAGATAAATTATTTAAGAAAAAGTAAAAGCAATGGACTCTAATAAAAATGTTCTGCAGTCCCATCTAGGGATATATGCTTAACACAACAGTGAAACTTGAAATTGTTATTTATAATATTTGTCCACTAAAGTGTATTTTATGCAATTGAGTCCCTTACTTGTATTTTTGTTCAATTAAAATATTCAAATATTGTATTTTTCACATATTATATTTTTCTCACCAATTAACTCAAACCACATTAACAAGAAAGTTAAAAATCAAAATATTGCATTTTTGTAATTTTTAGAATTTTAAAATCTACTAGGGATAAATGAATTGTCAATAATTTGTTGAATTTAAATTTTATGATCTTGTTAATTGTCTCCTTTGGCTTAATGCAATTTGAAATAATTTATATAATTCTTGTCTTCAAACAAATTACTTAAGAAGAAGTAAAAGTAGTTAACTTTAATAAGAAAGTTTCTCACTCCCATATGGGAACATTGAGATTTGGAATTCCTATTTATAATATTTATCCACTAAAGTGTATTTTATACAATTTAGTCCATTAATTGTATTTTTGTTTAATTAACATATTCAATTATTATATTTTTCAAATATTATAGTTTTCTCACTAATCAAATCCAATGAAATTAACAATAAATTTACAAATCCAAATATTACATTTTTGCGATTTTAAAATTTTAAAATCTACTAGGGATAAATGAATTGTTAATACTCTGTTGAATTTAAATTTTGCAATTTTTTTAATTGTCTCCTTTGCCTCAATGCAATTTGAAATGATTTATATAATTCTTGTCTTCAGACAAATTGCTTATGAAAAGAAAAAAGCAATGGACTCTAATAAGAAAGTTTTGCACTCTAATCTAGGGATATATGCTTAACATAACATTGAAACTTGAGATTGCTATTTATAATATTCATCCACTAAAGCATATTTTATGCAATTGAGTCCATTACTTGTATTTTTGTTCAATTAATATATTCAAATATTATATTTTTCTCACCAATTAAATCGAACGACATTCATAATACATTTAAAAATCAAAATATTGCATTTTTTCAATTTTTAGAATTTTAAAATTTGTTAGGGATAAAGCAATTGTCAATAATGTATTGAATTTAAATTTTGAAATTTTCTTACTTGTCTCCTTTGCCTAAATGCAATTTGAAATGATTTATTTAATTCTTACCTTCAAACAAATTACTTAAGCAAAAGCAAAAGCAATTAACTCTAATAAGAAGGTTCCCCACTCCCATCTAGGATGTATGCTTTACATAACATTGAAACTTGGCATTGTTATTTTTAATATTCATCCACTAAAGTGTGTTTTATACAATTGAGTTCATTACTTGTATTTTTGTTCAATTAACATATTCAAATATTATATCTTTCTCACCAATCAAAAGCAATGACATAAATAATAAAGTTAAAAATCAACATATTGCATTTTTGTAATTTTTAGAATTTCCAAATCTGCTAGGGATAAATGCATTGTCAATAATCTGTTGAAATTAAATTTTGAAATTTTCTTAATTGTCTCCTTTGCCTCAATGCAATTTGAAATGATTTATTTAATTCTTGTGTTCAAACAAATTACTTAAGCAAAAGCAAAAGCAATTTACTCAAATAAGAAGGTTCCCTTCTCCCATCTAGGATATATGCTTACAATAATACTAAAACTTGGAATTGCTATTTGTAATTCATCCACTAAAGTGTATTTTATACATTTGAATCTATTACTTGTATTTTTGTTCAGTTCACATATTCAAATATTATATTGTTTGAATATTATAGTTTTCTCACCAATCAAATCCACACATTAACAATAAATTTAAAAATCAAAATATTGCATTTTTGCAATTTTTAGAATTTTAAAATCTACTAGGGATAAATGAATTATCAATACTCTATGAATTTAAATTTTGCAATTTTCTTAATTGTTTCCTTTGCCTCAATGCAATTGGAAATGATTTATATAATTCTTATTTTCAGACAAATTACTTAAGGAAAGGCAAAAGCAATGGACTCTAATAAAAAAGTTCTACACTCCGATCTAGGGATATATGCTTAATACAACATTGAAACTTGGAATTGCTATTTATGATATTTATCCACTAAAGTGTATTTTATACAATTGATTCCATTCCTTGTATTTTTGTTCAATTAACATGTTCAAATATTACATTTTTCTCACCAATCAAATCCAACAACATTAACAATAAATTTAGAAATCAAAATATTGCATTTTTGCAATTTTTATAATTTTAAAATCTGTTAGGGATAAATGAGTCGTTAATACTCTGTTGAATTTAAATTTTGAAATTTTCTTAATTGTGTCCTTTGCCTCAATGCAATTTGAAATGATTTATATAATTCTTGTCTTCAGACAAATTACTCTAGAAGAAGCAAAAGCAATTGACTCTAATAAGAAGGTTGCCCACTCTCATCCAAGATATATATTTACCACAACATTGAAACTTGAAATTACTATTTATAATATTTATCCACTAAAGTGTAATTTATACAATTGATTTCTTTTCTTGTATTTTTGTTCAATTAACATTTTCAAATATTATATTTTTCTCACCAATCAAATCCAATGACATTAATAATAAATTTAAAAATCATAATATTGCATTTTTGTAATTTTTAGAATTTTAAAATCTGCTAGGGATAAATGAAATAATCTGTTGAATTTAAATTTTGCAATTTTCTTAATTATCTCCTTTGTCTCAACGCACTTTCAAATGATTTATATAATTCTTATTTTCAGACAAATTACTTAACAAGAAGCAAAAGCAATTGACTTTAATAGGAAGGTTTCCCACTCACATCTAGGATATACGTTTACCACAACATTGAAACTTGGAATTCCTATTTATAATATTTATCCACTAAAGTGTATTTTATACAACTAAGTCTATTAGTTGTATTTATGTTCAATTAACATATTTAATTATTATATTTCTTAAATATTATATTTTTTTCACTAATCAAATCCAACGATATTAACAATAAATTTAAAAATCAAAATATTGCATTGTTGTAATTTTTAGAATTTTGAAATCTATTAGGGATAAATGAATTGTCAATACTCTATTGAATTTAAATTTTGCAACTTTCTTAATTGTATCCTTTGCCTCAATGTAATTTGAAATGATTTATATAATTATTGTCTTTAAACAAATTACTTAAGCAAAAGTAAAAGCAATTGACTCTAATAGGAAGGTTTCTCACTCCCATCTACGATATATGTTTACCACAACATTGAAACTTGGAATTCCTATTTATATGATTTATCCACTAAAGTATATTTTATACAACTGAGTCCATTAGTTATATTTATGTTCAATTAACATATTTCATTATTATATTTCTCAAATATTATATTTTTTTCACTAATCAAATCCAATGATATTAACAATAAATTTAAAAATCAAAATATTGCATTTTTTCAATTTTTAGAATTTTGAAATCTATTAGAGATAAATGAATTGTCAATACTTTTTTGAATTTAAATTTTGCAACTTTCTTAATTATCTTCTTTGCCTCAATGTAATTTGAAATGATTTATATAATTATTATCTTCAAACAAATTACTTAAGCAAAAGTAAAAGCAATTGACTCTAATAGGAAGGTTTCTCACTCCCATCTAGGATATATGTTTACCACAACATTGAAGCTTGGAATTCCTATTTATATGATTTATCCACTAAAGTGTATTTTATACAACTGAGTCCATTAATTATATTTATGTTCAATTAACATATTTCATTATTATATTTCTCAAATATTATATTTTTTTCACTAATCAAATCCAACGATATTAACAATAAATTTAAAAATCAAAATATTGCATTTTTTCAATTTTTAGAATTTTGAAATCTATTAGGGATAAATGAATTGTCAATACTTTTTTGAATTTAAATTTTGCAACTTTCTTAATTATCTCCTTTGCCTCAATGTAATTTGAAATGATTTATATAATTATTGTCTTCAAACAAATTACTTAAGCAAAAGTAAAAGCAATTGACTCTAATAGGAAGGTTTCTCACTCCCATCTAGGATATATGTTTACCACAACATTGAATCTTGGAATTCCTATTTATATGATTTATCCACTAAAGTGTATTTTATACAACTGAGTTCATTAGTTGTATTTATGTTCAATTAACATATTTAATTATTATATTTCTCAAATATTATATTTTTCTTATCAATCAAATCCAACGACATTAATAATAAATTTAAAAATCAAAATATTGCATTTTTACAATTTTTAGAATTTTAAAATCTGCTAGGGATAAATGAATTGTCAATAATCAATTGAATTTAACTTTTGCAATTTTCTTAATTTTCTCCTTTATCTCAATTCAATTTGAAATGAGTTATATAATTCTTGTCTTTAAACAAATTACTTAAGAAGAAGCAAAAGCAATTGACTTTAATAGGAAGGTTTCCCACTACCATCTAGGATATATGTTTACCATAACATTGAAACTTGGAATTCCTATTTATAATATTTATCTATAAAAGCGTATTTTATACAATTGAGTCCATTAGTTATATTTTTGTTCAATAAACATAGTTAATTATTATATGTTTCAAATATTATATTTTTTTTTCACTAATCAAATCCAATGATTTTAACAAGAAATTTAAAAATCAAAATATTACATTTTTGAAATTTTTAGAATTTTAAAATCTGCTAAGGATAAATGAGTTGTCAATAATCTGTTGAATTTAAATTTTGCAATTTTTTTAATTCTCTCCTTTGCCTCAATGCAATTTGAAATTATTTATATAATTCTTGTCTTCGGACAAATTACTTAAGAAAAAGCAAAAGGAATGGACATTAATAAAAAGGTTCTGCACTCTCATCTAGGGATATATGATTAATACAACATTGAAACTTGAAATTGCTATTTATAATATTCATCCACTAAAATGTATTTTATGCAATTGAGTCCCTTACTTGTATTTTTGTTCAATAAGCATATTCAAATATTATATTTTTCACATATTATATTTTTCTAACCACTTAAATCAAATGACATTAACAGTAAATTTAAAAATCAAAATATTGCATTTTTGCAATTTAATAAATGAATTGTTAAAAATCTATTGAACTTCAATTTTGTGATTTTGTTAATTGTCTCTTTTGCCTCAATACAATTTTAAAATGATTTATATAATTCTTTTCTTCAGACAAATTACTCAAAAAGAAGTAAAAGCAATTGACTCTAATAATAAGGTTCCCCAATCCCATATAAGATAGATATTTACCACAACATTGAAACTTGGAATTACTATTTATAATATTTATCCACTAAAGTGTATTTTATACAATTAATTCCATTTCTTGTATTTTTGTTCAATTAACATTTTCAAATATTGTATTTTTCTCACCAATTAAATCAAACGACATTGATAATAAATTTAAAAATCAAAATATTGCATTTTTGTAAATTTTCGAATTTTAAAATCTACTAGGGACAAATAAGTTGTCAATATTATGTTGAATTTAAATTTTGAAATTTTCTTATTTGTCTCATTTACCTCAATGCAATTTGAAATGATTTATATAATTGTTGTTTTCAAACAAATTACTTAAGAAAAAGTAAAAGCAATTGACTCAAATAAAAAGGTTCCCCTCTCCCATCATAGATATATGCTTACCATAACACTAAAACTTGAAATTGCTATTTATAATATTCATCCACTAAAGTGTATTTTATACATTTGAGTCTATTAGTTGTATTTTTGTTCAGTTCACATATTCAAATATCATATTTTTCAAAAATTATAGTTTTCTCACCAATCAAATCCAATGACATCAACAATAAATTTAAAAATCAAATTATTGCATTTTTGCAATTTTTAAAATTTTAAAATCTACTAAGGATAAATGAATTGTCAATACTCTTTTGAATTTAAATTTTTCAATTTTCTTATTTCTCTCCTTTGCCTTAATGCAATTTGAAATAATTTATATAATTTTTACCTTCAGACAAATTACTTAAGAAAAAGCAAAAGTAATGGACTCTAATAAAAAGGTTCCGCACTCCGATATAGGGATATATGCTTAATACAAAATTGAAACTTAAGATTGCAATCTATAATATTCATCCACGAAAGCGTATTTTATACAATTGAGTCCATTACATGTATTTTTGTTCAATTAACATATTCAAATATTATATTTTTCAAATATTATGTTTTTCTCATCAATTAAATCAAATGACATTAACAATAAATTTAAAAATGAAAATATTGCATCTTTACAATTTTTAGAATTTTAAAATCTGTTAGGCATAAATGAATTATCAATACTCTGTTGAATTTAAATTTTCAAATTTTCTTAATTGTCTCCTTTGCCTCAATGCAATTTGAAATGATTTATATAATTCTTGTTTTCAAACAATTACTCAAGAAGAAGTAAAAGCAATTGACTCTAATAAGAAAGTTCCCTACTCCCATCAAGGATATATATTTAACACAACATTGAAATTTGGAATTTCTATTTATAATATTTATCCAGTAAAGTGTATTTTATACAATTGATTTCATTTCTTGTATTTTTGTTCAATTAACATTTTCAAATATTATATTTTTCTCTCCAATTAAATCAAACGACATTCACAATAAATTTAAAAATCAAAATATTGCATTTTTGCAATTTTTAGAATTTTAAAATCTGCTAGAGATAAATGAATTGTTAATAATCAGTTGAATTTAACTTTTGCAATTTTCTTAATTTTCTCCTTTATCTCGATTCAATTTGAAATGATATATATAATTCTTGTCTTCAAACAAATTACTTAAGAAGAAGCAAAAGCAATTGACTCTAATAGGAAGGTTTCCCACTCCCATGTAGGATATAAGTTTACCACAACATTGAAACTTGGAATTCCTATTTATAATATTTATCCACTAAAATGTATTTTATACAATTGAGTCCATTACTTGTATTTTTGTTCAATTAACTTATTATATTATTATATTTTTTAAATATTATATTTTTTTCACTAATCAATTCATTGATATTAACAATAAATTTAAAATTGAAAATATTGCATCTTTGCAATTTTTAGAATTTTAAAATATGTTAGGGATAAATGAATTGTCAATACTCTGTTGAATTTAAATTTTGCAATTTTCCTAATTCTCTCATTTGCTTCAATGCAATTTGAAATGATTTGTAGAATTCTTGTCTTCAGACAAATTACTCAAGAAGAAGCAAAAGCAATTGACTCTAACAAGAAGATTCCCCACTCCAATCTAAGATATATATTCACCACAACATTAAAACTTGGAATTGTTATATATAATATTTATCAACTAAAATGTATTTTATACAATTGATTTCACTTCTTTTGTTTTTGTTTAATTAACATTTTCGAATATTATATTTTTCTCACCAATCAAATCTAACGATATTAACAATAAATTTAAAAATCAAAATATTGCATTTTCTTAATCTATTGAATTTAAATTTTGCAATTTTCTTAATTGTCTCCTTTATATCCATGCAATTTGAAATGATTTATATAATTCTTGTCTTTAGACAAATTACTTGAGAAGAAGCAAAGGCAATTAACTCTAATAGGAAGCTTTCCCACTCCCATCTAGGATATATATTTACCACAACATTAAAACTTAGAATTCCTATTTATAATATTCATCCACTAAAGTGTATTTTATGCAATTGAGTCCATTACTTGTATTTTTGTTCAATTAACAGATTCAAATATTATATTTTTCTCACTAATTAAATCGAACAACATTCACAATACATTTAAAAATCAAAATCTTGCATTTTTTCAATTTTTAAAATTTTAAAATCTGTTAGAGATAAATGAATTGTCAATAATCTGTTAAATTTAAATTGAAAAATTTTTATAATTTCTCCTTTGCCTCAATGCAATTTGAAATGATTTATTTAATTTTTGCCTTCAAACAAATTAATTAAGCAAAAGCAAAAGCAATTGGCTCTAATAAGAAGGTTCCCCTCTCCTATCTAGGATATATGCTTACCACAACACTAAAACTTGGAATTTCTATTTATAATATTCATCCACTAAAGTGTATTTTATACATTTGAGTCTATTAGTTGTATTTTTGCTCAGTTCACATATTCAAATATTATATTCTTCACATATTATAGTTTTCTCCCCAATCAAATCCAATAACATTAACAATAAATCTAAAAATCAAAATATTGCATTTTTGTAATTTTTAGAATTTTAAAATCTGCTAGGGATAAATGAATTACCAATACTCTGTTGAATTTAAATTTGAAATTTTCTTAATTGTCTCCTTTGCCTCAATGCAATTCGAAATGATTTATATAATTCTTGTCTTCAGACAAATTACATAAGAAAAAGCAAAAGCAATGGACTCTAATAAGAAGGTTTTGCACTCCTATCTACCAATATATGCTTAACACAACATTGAAACTTGAGAGTGCTATTTATAATATTCATCCACTAAAGTGTATTTTATGCAATTAAGTCACTTACTTGTATTTTTGTTCAATTAACATATTCAAATATTATATTTTTCTCACCAATTAAATCAAACGACATTAAAAATAAATTTAAAAGTCAAAATATTGCATTGTTTTCAATTTTTAGAATTTTAAAATCTATTAGGGATAAATGAATTGTCAATATACTGTTGAATTTAAAATTTGCAATTTTCTTAATTGTCTCCTTTGCCTCAATGCAATTTGAAATGATTTATATAATTCTTATTTTTAGACAAATTACTCAAGAAGAAGCAAAAGCAATTGACTCTAATAAGAAGGTTCTCCTCTCCCATCACGTATATATGCTTACCACAACACTAAAACTTGGAATTGCTATTTATAATATTCATCCACTAAAGTGTATTTTATACATTTGAGTCTATTAGTTGTATTTTTGTTCAATTCACATATTCAAATATTATATTTTTCAAATATTATACATTTCTCACCAATCAAATCCAATGACATTAACAAAAAATTGAAAAATCAAAATATTGCATTTTTGCAATGTTTAGAATTTTAAAATCTTTTACAGATAAATGAATTGCCAATACTCTGTTGTATTTAAATCTGGCAATTTTCTTAATTGCCTCCTTTGCCTCAATGCAATTTGAAATGATTTATATAATTCTTGTTTTTAGACAAATTACTTAAGAAAAGGCAAAAGCAAAGGACTATAATAAGAAGGTTCTGCACTCTGATCTAGGGATATATGTTTAACACAACATTGAAATTTGAGGTTGCTATTTATAATATTCATCTACTAATGCATATTTTACGCAATTGAGTTCATTACTTGTATTTTTAAAATCTATTAGGGATAAATATTGCACTTTTGCAATTTTTAGAATTTTAAAATCTACTAGGAATAAATAAATTGTGAATAATATGTTGAATTTAAATTTTGCAATTTTCTTAATTGTCTCCTTTGCCTTAATGCAATTTCAAATTATTTATAAAATTCTTGTTTTCAGACAAATTACTTAGGAGAAAGTAAAAACAATGGACTCTAATAGAAAGGTTTCACACTTCCATCTAGGGATATATGCTTAACACAACATTGAAACTTGAGATTGCTATTTATAATATTCATCCACTAAAGTGTATTTTATACACTTGAGTCCATTATTTGTATTTTTGTTCAATTAACATATTCAAATATTATATTTTTCTCATCAATTAAATCAAATGACATTAACAATAAATTTAAAAATGTAAATATTACTTTTTTGCAATTCTTAGAATTTTAAAATCTGCTAGGGCTAACTGAATTATCAATAATCTGTTGAATTTAAATTTTATAATTTTCTTAATTGTCTCCTTTCCCTTGATGCAATTTGAAATTATTGAGATAATTCTTGTCTTCCAACAAATTATTTAAGAAAAAGCAAAAGCAATGGAATTTAATAGGAAGGTTTTGCACTCCTATCTAGAGATATATGCTTAACACAACATTGAAACTTGAGATTGCTATTTATAATATTCATCCACTAAAGTGTATTTTATCCAAATGAGTCTCTTACTTGTATTTTTGTTCAATTAACATATTCAAATATTATATTTTTCGCATATTATATTTTTCTCACCAATTAAATCAAATGACATTAAGAATAAATTTAAAAATCAAAATATTGCGTTTTTGCAATTTTTATAATTGTAAAATCTGCTAGGGAAAAATGAATTGTCAATAATCTGTTGAACTTAAATTTTGTATTTTTGTCAATTGTCGCCTTTGCCTCAATGCAATTTGAAATGATTTATATAATTCATGTATTCAAACAAATTACTTAAGGAAAAGTAAAAGCAATTGACACAAATAAGAAGGTTCCCCCCTCCCATTTAGGATATATGCTGACCACAACACTAAAACTTGGAGTTGCTATTTATAATATACATCCACTAAAGTGTATTTTAAACATTTGAGTCTATTAGTTGTATTTTTGTTCAGTTCACGTATTCAAATATTATATTTTTCACATATTATATTTTTCTCACCAATTAAATCAAACGATATTAACAATAAATTTTAAAATTAAAATATTGCATTTTTACAATTTTTAGAATTTTCAAATCTACTAAGGATAAATGAATTGTCAATTCTTTGTTGAATTTAAATTTTGAAATTTTTTGAATTGTCTCCTTTGCCTCAATGCAATTTGAAATGACTTATATAATTCTTGTCTTCAAACAAATTACTTAAGAAAAGGCCAAAGCAATTGACTTTAATAAGAAGGTTCCCCACTCTCAACTAGGATATATGCTTAACATAACATTGAAACTTGGGATTATTATTTATGATATTCATCCACTAAAGTGTATTTTATCCAATTGATTCCATTTCTTGTATTCTTGTTCAATTAACATATTTAAATGTTATGTTTTTCAAACCAATCAAATGCCATGACTTTAATAATAAAGCAAAAAACCAAAATATTGCATTTTTTTAATTTAAGAATTTTAAGGTTTTCTAGGGATACATGTATTGTCAATAATTAGTTGAATTAGAATTTTAAAATCTGCTAAGGATAAATGGATTCTTAATAATCTGTTGAATTTAAATTTTGGAATTTTCTTAATTGTCTCCTTTGTCTCAATGCAATTTGAAATGATTTATATAATTCTTGTCTTCAGGCAAATTACTTAATAAAAAGCAAAAGCAATGAACTGTAATAAGAAGGTGTCGCACTTCCATCTAGGGATATATGCTTAACACAATATTGAAACTTGGGATTGCTATTTATAGCATTCATCCACTAAAGTGTATTTTATACAATTGATTTCATTTCTTGTATTTTTGTTCAATTAATATATTCAAATATTATATTTTTCTCACCAACCAAATCAAACGGCATTAACAACAAATTTAAAAATCAAAATATTTTATTTTTGCAATTTTTACAATTTTAAAATCTGCAAGGGATCAATGAATTGTCAATACTCTGTTGAATTTAAATTTTATAATTTTTTGAATTCTCTCCTTTGCCTTGATGCAATTTGAAATTATTTAGATAATTCTTGTCTTCTGACAAATAACTTAAGAAAAAGTAAAAGAAATGGACTCTAATAGGAAGGTTTCACACTCCCATATAGGGATATATGCTTAACACAACATTAAAACTTGAGATTGCTATTTATAATATTCATCCACTAAAGTGTATTTTATCCAATTGAGTCCCTTACTTGTATTTTTTGTTCAATTAATATATTCAAATATTATATTTTTCTCACCAATTAAATCAAATGACATTGACAATAAATTTAAAAATCAATATATTGCGCTTTTACAATTTTTAGAATTTTAAAATCTGCCGAGTATAAATGAATTGTCTATAATCTGTTGAACTTAATTTTTGTGTTTTTGTCAATTGTCTCCTTTGCCTTAATGCAATTTGAAATGATTTACATAATTCTTGTCTTCAAGCAAATTACTTTAAAAAAAGCAAAAGCAATGGACTGTAATAAGAAGGTCCCGTGCTCCCATCGAGGGATATATACTTAATACAACATTGAAACTTGGGATTGTTATTCATAGCATTCATCCACTAAAGTATATTTTATACAATTGATTCCATTTCTTGTATTTTTGTTCAATTAACATATTTAAAAATTATCTTTTTCTCACCAATCAAATTAAATGACATTAACAATAAATTTAAAAATCAAAATATTGCATTTTTGCATTTTCTAGAATTTTAAAATTTGCTAGGGATAAATGAATTGTCAATAATTTGTTAAATTTAAATTTTGTAATTTTCTTAATTGTCTCCTTTGCCTTAATGCAATTTGAAATGATTTATATAATTCTTGTCTTCAAATAAATTACTTAAGAAAAAGCCAAAGCAATTGACTTTAATAGGAAGGTTCCTCACTCTCATCTAGGATATATGCTTAACACAACATTGAACTTGGGATTACTATTTATGATATTCATCCACTAAAATGTATTTTATACAATTGATTCCATTTCTTGTATTTTTGTTCAATTAACATATTTAAATGTTATGTTTTTCAAACCAATTAAATGTCAGGACTTTAATAATAAAGCCAAAAACCAAAACATTGCATTTTTTGAATTTTAGAATTTTAAGGTTTTCTAGGAATAAACGCATTGTCAATAATCAATTGAATTTAAATTTTGCAATTTTCTTAATTGTCTCTTCTGCCACAATGCAATTTGAAATGATTTATGTAATTCTTGTCTTCAAACAAATTAGTTAAGAAAAAACAAAAACAATTGACTCAAATAAGAAGGTTTTCCTTTCCCATCTAGGATATACAACACTAAAACTTGGAATTACTATTTATAATATTCATAACTAAAATGTATTTTATGCAATTGAGTCCCTTGTATTTTTGTTCAATTAACATATTCAAATGTTATATTTTTCTCACCAATTAAATCAAACAACATTAATAATAAATTTAAAAACAAAATATTGCATTTTTGCAATTTTTAGAATTTTAAAATTTGTTAGGGATAAATGAATTGTTAATACTCTGTTGAATTTAAATTTTACAATTTTCTGAATTGTCTTCTTTGGCTTAACACAATTTGAAATAATTTATATAATTCTTGTCTTCAGGCAAATTACTTAAGAAGATGCAAAAGCAATTGACTCTAATAAGAAGGTTCCCCACTCCCATATAGGATATATACTTACTACAACATTGAAACTTGAAATTGCTATTTATAATATTTATCCACTAAAATGTATTTTATACAATTGATTCCATTTCTTATATTTTTGTTCAATTAATATTTCCAAATATTATATTTTTCTCACCAATCAAATCCAATGACATTAACAATAAATTTAGAAATCAAAATATTGCATTTTTGCAATTTTTAGAATTTTAAAATCTACAAGGGATAAATGAGTTGTCAAAACTCTATTGAATTTAAATTTTGAAATTTTCTTAATTGTCTCCTTAGTCTCAATGCAATTTGAAATGATTTATATAATTCTTATCTTCAGACAAATTATTTAAGAAGAAGTAAAAGCAATTGACTCTAATAGGAAGGTTTCTCACTCCCATTTAGGATATATGTTTACCATAACATTAAAACTTCGAATTTCTACTTATAATATTTATCCACTAAAGTGTATTTTATACAATTTAGTCCATTAGTTGAATTTTTGTTCAATTACCATATTCAATTATTATATTTTTCAAATATTATATTCTTTTCACCAATCAATTTCAACGATATTAACAATAAATTTAAAAATCAAAATATTATATTTTTGCAATTTTTAGAATTTTAAAACCTACTAGGGATAAATAAATTGTCAATATGCTGTTAAATTTAAATTTTGCAATTTTCTGAATTGTCTCTTTTAGCTCAATGCAATTTGAAATGATTTATATAATTATTGTCTTCAGGCAAATTACTTAAGAAAAATGCAAAAATAATGGAATGTAATAAGAAAGTTCTGCACTCTCATCTAAGGATATATGCTTAACATAACATTGAAACTTGGGATTATTATTCATAACATTCATCCATTAAAGTGTATTTTATACAATTGATTCCATTTCTTGTATTTTTGTTTAATTAACATATTCAAATATTATATTTTTCTCACCAATCAAATTAAACGACATTAACAATAAATTTAAAAATCAAAATATTGTATTTTTGCATTTTGTAGAATTTTAAAATCTATTAGGGATAAATGAATTGTCAATACTTTGTTGAATTGAAATTTTGTAATTTTCTTCATTATCTGCTTTGCCTCAATGCAATTTGAAATGATTTATATAATACTTGTATTCAAACAAATTACTTAAGAAGAAGTAAACACAATTGACTCTAATAAGGAGGTTCTCCACTCTCATCTATTATATATGCTTAACACAATATTGAAACTTGGTATTGCTATTTATAATATTTATCTAACAAAGTGTATTTTATGCAATTAAGTCCCTTACTTGTATTTTTGTTCAATTAACATATTCAAATATTATATTTTTCTCTCCAATAAATCAAACGACATTAATAATAAATTTAAAAATCAAAATATTGCATTTTTGCAATTTTTAGAATTTTAAAATCAACTATAGATAAATGAATTGTCAATACTCTATTGAATTTAAATTTTGCAATTTTCTGAATTGTCTCCTTTGGCTTAACACAATTCGAAATGATTTATATAATTCTTATCTTCAAGCAAATTACTTAAGAAAAAGCAAAAACAATGGACTGTAATAAGAAGATTCTACACTCCCATCTAGGGATACATGTTTAATACAACATTGAAACTTGGGATTGTTATTCATAACATTTATCTACAAAAGTGTATTTTATACAATTGATTCCATTTCTTCTGTTTTTGTTCAATTAACATGTTCAAATATTATATTTTTCTCACCAATCAAATTAAATGACATTAACAATAAATTTAAAAATCAAAATATTGAATTTTTGCATTTCTTAGAATTTTAAAATCTATTAGAGATAAATGAATTATCAATAATTTGTTGAATTAAAATTTTGTAATTTTCTTAATTGTCTCCTTTGCCTCAATGCAATTTGAAATGATTTATATAATTGTTCTCTTTAAACAAATTATATAAGAAAAACCAAAAGTAATGGAGTATAATAAAAAGTGTCTTTACTCCCATCTAGGGATATATGCCTAACACAACATTGAAGCTTGGAATTGCCATTTATAATATTCATCTACTAAAGTGTATTTTATAGAATTGTGTCTATTACTTGTATTTTTGTTCAATTAACATATTCAAATATTATATTTTTCTCACTAATTAAATCAAACTACATTAAAAATAAATTTAAAAATCAAAATATTGCATTTTTACAATTTTTAGAATTTTAAAATCTGCTAGGGATAAATAAATTATCAATAATCTATTGAATTTAAATTTTGCAATTTTCTAAACTGTCTCCTTTGGCTCAACGCAATTTGAAATAATTTATATAGTTTTTGTCTTCAGGAAAATTACTTAAGAAAAAGCAAAAACAATAGACTGTAATCAGAAGGTTCCACACTCCCATCTAGGGATATATGCTTAACACAACATTGAAACTTGAGATTGTTATTCATAACATTCATCCACTAAAGTGTATTTTATACAATTGATTCCATTTCTTGTATTTTTGTTCAATTAACATATTCAAATATTATATTTTTCTCACTAATCAAATTAAATGATATTAACAATAAATTTAAAAATCAAAATATTGATTGTTTGCATTTTTTTAGAATTTTACAATTTGCTAGGGATAAATGAATTATCAATAATTTGTTGAATTAAAATTTTGTAATTTTCTTAATTGTCTCCTTTGCCTTAATGCAATTTGAAATGATTTATATAATTATTCTCTTTAAATAGATTACTTAAAAAAAAGCAAAAGCAATGGAGTCTAATAAAAAGGGTCCTTACTCCTATCTAGGGATATATGCCTAACACAACATTGAAACTTGGGATTGTCATTTATAATATTCATATACTAAAGTGTATTTTATACAATTGTGTCCATTACTTGTATTTTTGTTCAATTAACATATTCAAATATTATATTTTTCTCACTAATTAAATCAAACTACGTTAACAATAAATTTAAAAATCAAAATATTGCATTTTTACAATTTTTAGAATTTTAAAATTTGCTAGGGATAAATGAATTGTCAATAATTTGTTGAATTTAAATTTTGAAATTTTCTAAATTGTCTCCTTTGGCTCAACGTAATTTGAAATGATTTATATAGTTTTTGTCTTCAGGAAAATTACTTAAGAAAAAGCAAAAGCAATGGACTATAATCAGAAGGTTCCATACTCCCATATAGGGATATATGCTTAACACAACATTGAAACTTGGGATTGTTATTCATAACATTCGTCCACTACAGTGTATTTTATACAATTGATTCCATTTCTTATATTTTTGTTTAATTAACATATTCAAATATTATATTTTTCTCACTAATCAAATTAAATGATATTAACAATAAATTTAAAAATCAAAATATTGATTTTTTGCATTTTTTTAGAATTTTAAAATTTACTAGGGATAAATGAATTGTCAATAATTTGTTGAATTAAAATTTTGTAATTTTCTTAATTGTCTCCTTTGCCTCAATGCAATTTGAAATGATTTATATAATTGTTCTCTTTAAATAGATTACTTAAGAAAAAGCAAAAGTAATGGAGTCTAATAAAAGGATCCTTACTCCTATTTAGGGATATATACCTAACACAACATTGAAGTTTGGGATTGTCATTTATAATATTCATCTATTAAAGTGTATTTTATACAATTGAGTCCATTACTTGTATTTTTGTTCAATTAACATATTTAAATATTATATTTTTATCCCCAATGAAATGTAACGACATTAACAATAAATTTAAAAATCAAAACATTGCATTTTTGCAATTTTTAGAATTTTAAAATCCATTGAATTTAAATTTTGCAATTTTCTTAATTGTCTCTTTTTCCTTAATGCAATTTGAAATAATTTATATAATTCTTGTCTTCAAACAAATTACTTAAGAAAAAGCCAAAGCAATTGACTTTAATAGGAAGGTTCCCCACTCTCATATATGATATATGCTTAACACAATATTGAAACTTAGGATTGCTATTTTTGATATTCATCTACTAAAGTTTATTTTATACAAATGATTCCATTTCTTGTATTTTTGTTCAATTAACATATTTAAATGTTATGTTTTTTAAACCAATTAAATGTCATGACTTTAATAATAAAGCAAAAAACCAAAACATTGCATCTTTTGAATTTTACAATTTTAAGGTTTTCTAGGAATAAACGCATTGTCAAAAATCAATTAAATTTAAATTTTGCAATTTTCTTAATTGTCTGTTCTACCACAATGCAATTTGAAATGATTTATATAATTCTTGTATTCAAACAAATTACTTAAGAAAAATCAAAAGCAATTGACTCTAATAAAAAGTTTCCTCACTCCCATTTAGGATATATGCTTAACACAATATTGAAACTTGAGATTGCTATTTATGATATTCATCCACTAAAGTGTATTTTATACAATTGATTCCATTTCTTGTATTTTTGTTCAATTGACATATTTAAATGTTATGTTTTTCAAACCAATTAAATGCCATGACTTTAATAATAAAGCAAATAACGAAAACATCGCATTCTTTAAATTTTAGAATTTTAAGGTTTGCTAGGAATAAACACATTGTCAATAATCAGTTGAATTTAAAATTTGCAATTTTCTTTATTGTCGCTTCCGCCACAATGTAATTTGAAATGATTTATATAATTCTTGTCTTCAAACAAATTACTTAAGAAAAAGAAAAAGTAATTGACTTTAATAAAAAGGTTCCTCACTCTCATTTAGGATATATGCTTAACACAACATTGAAATTTGGGATTGCTATTTATGATATTCATCCACTAAAGTATATTTTATACAATTGATTCCATTTCTTATATTTTTGTTCAATTAACATATTTAAATGTTATGTTTTTCAAACCAATTAAATGTCATGACTTTAATAATAAAGCAAATAACCAAAACATTGCATTTTTTGAATTTTAGAATTTTAAGGTTTTATAGGAATAAACGCATTGTCAATACTCTGTTGAATTTAAATTTTGCAATTTTCTTAATTGTCTCCTTTGCCTCAATGCAATTTGAAATGATTTATAGAATTATTGTCTTCAAACAAATTACTTAAGAAAAAGCAAAAGCAATTGATTTCAATAAGAAGGTTTTACACTCCCATATAAGGATATACGCTTTACACAATATTCATCTACTAAAGTGTATTTTATGCAATTAAGTCAATTACTTGTATTTTTCTTCAATTAACAAATTCAAATATTATATTTTTCTCACCAATCAAATTAATCGTCATTAACAATAAATTTAAAAATCAAAATATTGTATTTTTTGCAATTTTTAGAATTTTAAAATTTGTTAGGGATAAATGCATTGTCAATACTCTATTGAATTTAAATTTTACAATTTTCTTAATTGTCTCTTTTACTTCAATGCAATTTGAAATGATTTATAGAATTCTTGTTTTCATACAAAATACCAAAGAAAAAGTAAAAGCAATTGACTCTAATAGAAAGGTTCAACATTCCCATCTAGAATATATGCTTAACACAACATTGAAACTTGGTATTGTTATTTATAATTTTTATCTACTAAAGTGTGTTTTACACAATTGAGTCCATTAATTGTATTTTTGTTCAATTAAAATATTCAAATATTATATTTTTCTCACCAATCAAATTAAACAACATTAACAATAAATTTAAAAATCAAAATAATGCATTTTTGAAATTTTTAGAATTTTAAAATTTGCTAGGAATAAATGAATTGTCAATATTCTGTTGAATTTAAATTTTACAATTTTCTTAATTGTCTACTTTGTCTCAATGCAATTTGAAATAATTTATAGAATTATTATCTTCAAATAAATTACTTAAAAAAAAGTAAAAGCAATTGACTCCAATAAGAAGGTTTCGCACTCTCATCTAAAGATATATGTTTAACATAACATTAAAACTTTGGATTGCTATTTTTAATATTCATCCACTAAAGTGAATTTTATGCAATTAAGTCCATTACTTGTATTTTTGTTTAATTAACATATTCAAATATTATATTTTTCAAATATTATATTTTTCTCACCAATTAAATCAATCGATATTAACAATAAATTTAAAAATAAAAATATTGTATTTTTGCAATTTTTAGAATTTTAAAATCTGTTAGGGATAAATGCATTGTCAATATTTTGTTGAATTTAAATTTTGCAATTTTCTTAATTGTCTCCTTTGCTTCAATGCAATTTGAAATGATTTATAGAATTCTTATCTTCAAACAAAATACCAAAGAAAAAGTAAAAGCAATTGACTCTAGTAGAAAGGTTCCACATTCCCATTTAGGATATATGCTTAACATAACATTGAAACTTGGTATTATTTTTATCTACTAAAGTGTGTTTTACACAATTGAGTCCATCAGTTGTATTTTTGTTCAATTAAAATATTCAAATATTATATTTTTCTCACCAATCAAATTAAATGACATTAAAAATAAATTTAAAAATCAAAATAATGCATTTTTTCAATTTTTAGAATTTTAAAATTTGCTAGGGATAAATAAATTGTCAATACTCTATTAAATTTAAAATTTACAATTTTCTTAATTGTCTCCTTTGTCTTAATGCAATTTGAAATGATTTATAGAATTGCTGTTTTCAAACAAATTACTTAAAAAAAAGCAAAAGCGATTAACTCTAATAAGAAGGTTTTGCACTCCCATTTAAAGATATATACTTAACATAATATTGAAACTTGGGATTGTTATTTTTAATATTCATCCACTAAAGTATATTTTATGCAATTAAGTCTATTACTTGTATTTTTGTTTAATTAATATATTCAAATATCATATTTTTCAAATATGATATTTTTCGCATTAATCAAATCAACCAACATTAACAAAAAATTTAAAAATCAAAATATTGTATTTTTGAAATTTTTAAAATTTTAAAAATCTATTAGGGATAAATACATTATCAATATTCTGTTGAATTTAAATTTTGCAATTTTTTTAATTGTCTCCTTTACCTCAATGAAATTTGAAATGATTTATAGAATTTTTTTCTTCAAACAAATTATTAAAGAAAAATTAAAAGCAATTGACTCGAATAAAAAGGTTCCCCACTCCCATTTAGGATATATGCTTAATACAACTTTGAAACTTGAGATTGATATTTATAATATTTATGCACTACGGTGTATTTTACGCAATTGAGTCCATTACTTGTATTTTTATTCAGTTAACATTTTCAAAAATTATATTTTTTTCACCAATCGAATCCAACAACATTAACAATAAATTTAAAAATCAAAATATTACATTTCTGCAATTTTTAGAATTTTATATTTTGCAATTTTTTTAATTGTCTCCTTTGCCTCAATGCAATTTAAAATGATTTATGTAATTCATGTCTTCAGACAAATTACTTAAGAAAAAGCAAAAGCTATGGACTCCAATAAAAAGGTTCTACACTTTCATCTAAAGATATATGTTTTACACAACATTGAAACTTAAAATTGCTATTTTTAATATTCATCTACTAAAGGGCATTTTATACAATTAAGTCCATTACTTGTATTTTTGTTCAATTAATATATTTAAATATTATATTTTTTTAATATTATATTCTTCTCTCCAATCAAATCCAATGACATTAATAATAAATTTAAGAATCAAAATATTGCATTTTTGTAATTTTTAGAATTTTATAATCTACTAGGAATAAATGAATTATCAATACTCTGTTGAGTTTAAATTTTGCATTTTTCTTAATTTTCTCCTTTGCCTCAATGCAATTTGAAATGATTTATAGAATTCTTGTCTTTAAAGATATTTCTAAAGAAAAAGTAAAAGCATTTGACTCTAATAAAAAGGTTCCTCACTCCCATTTAGGATATATACTTAACACAACATTAAAACGTGGTATTGTTATTTATAATATTTATCTACTAAAGTGTGTTTTACACAACTAAGTCCATTAGTTGTATTTTTGTTAAATTAACATATTCAAATATTATATTTTCCTCACCAATCAAATTAAACAACACTAACAATAAATTTAAAATTCAAAATATTGCATTTTTGTAATTTTTAGAATTTTAAAATTTGTTAGGGAAAAATGAATTGTTAATACTCTGTTGAATTTAAATTTTGCAATTTTCTTAACTGTGTCCTCTACCTCAATGCAATTTGAAATGATTTATAGAATTATTGTCTTCAAACAAATTACTTAAGAAAAAGCAAAACTAATTAACTCCAATAAGTAGATTCTATACTCCCATTTAAAGATATATGCTTTACATAACGTTGAAACTTAGGATTGCTATTTTTAATATTCATCCAATAAAGTGTATTTTATGCAATTAAGTCCATTACTAGTATTTTTGTTCAATTAACCTATTCAAATATTATATTTTTCAAATATTATATTTTTCTCACCAATCAAATCAACTGACAATAATAATAAATTTAAAAATCAACATATTGTAATTTTGCAATTTTTAGAATTTTAAAATCTATTAGGGATAAATTCATTGTCAATACTTTATTGAATTTAAATTTTGCAATTTTCTTTGTTTTCTCCTTTGCCTCAAAGTAATTTGAAATGATTTATATAATTCTTGTCTTCAAACAAATTACTAACGAAAAATTAAAAGCAATTGACTTTAATAAAAAGGTACCTCACTCCCATCCAAGATATATGCTTAACACAACATTCAAACTTGGGATTGCTAATTATAATATTTATCCACTAAAGTGTATTTTATACAATTGAGTCCGTTAGTTGTATTTTTGTTCAATTAACATATTCAAATATTATATTTTTCTCACCAATCAAGTTAAACGACATTAATAGTAAATTTAAAAATCAAAATATTAGAGTTTTGTAAGTTTTAGAATTTTAAAATCTATTAGGGATAAGTTAATTGTCAATAATCTGTTAAATTTAAATTTTGAAATTTTCTTAATTGTCTACTTTGCATTAATGCAATTTGAAATAATTTATATAACTCTTGTCTTCAAACAAATTAGTTAAGAAAAAACAAAAGCAATTGACTCTAATATGAGGGTTCCCCACTCCCGTCTACGATATATGCATAACATAACATTGAAATTTATGATTGCTATTTATAATATTCATCCACTAATATGTATTTTGTACAATTGAGTCCATTACTTGTATTTTTGCTCAATTAATAGATTTAAATATTATATTTTTCTCACCAATCAAACTAAACAACATTGACAGTAAATTTAAAAATCAAAATATTACATTTTTGCAATTTTTGAAATTTTAAAATCTACTAGAGAAAAATCCATTGTCAATAATCTGTTGAATTTAAATTTTGTAATTTTCTTAATTGTCTACTTTGTCTCAATGCAATTTGAAATGATTTATATAATTCTTGTCTTCAAACAAATTATTTAAGAAAAAGCAAAAGTAATTGACCTTAATAAGAAGGTTCCCCACTCCCATCTGGATATATGCCTAACACAACATTGAAACTTGATATTACTATTTATAATATTAATCCACTAAAGTGTATTTTATACAATAAAGTTTATTACTTATATTTTTGTTCAATTAACATATTCAAAAATTATATTTTTCTCACTAATCAAATCAAACGACATTAATAATAAATTTAAAAATCAAAATATTGTATTTTGGCAATTTTTAGAATATTAAAATCTGTTAGGGATAAATGCATTGTCAATACTCTATTGACAATTTCAAATGATTTACAGAATTATTGTCTTTAAACAAATTACTTAAGAAAAAGCAGAAGCAATTAACTCCAATAAGAAGGTTCTGCACTCCCATCTAAGGATATATGCTTTACATAACATTGAAACTTGGGATTGCTATTTTTAATATTCATCCATAAAAGTGTATTTTATGCAATTTAGTCCATTACTTGTATTTTTGTTCACTTCACATATTCATATATTATAATTTTCAAATATTATATTTTTTTCACTAATTAAATCAATTGATACTAACAATAAATTTAACAATCAAAATATTGCACTTTTGCAATTTTTAAAATTTTATAATCTGCTAGAGATAAATGAATTGTTAATAATCTGTTTAATTTAAATTTTGCTATTTTCTTTATTATCTCTTTTTCCTCAAGGCAATTTGAAATCATTTATATAATTCTTGTCTACAAACAAATTACTTAAGAAAAAGCAAAAGCAATTGACTCTAATAAGATGGTTCCAGACTCCCATATAGGATATATTCAGAACATAACCTTAAAACTTGGGATTGCTATTTATAATATTTTATGCAATTAAGTCCATTACTTGTATTTTTGTTGAATTAATATATTCAAATATTATATTATTCACACCAATCAAATCAACCGACATTAGCAATAAATTTAAAAATCAAAATATTGTATTTTTGCAATTTCTAGAATTTTAAAATCTGTTAGGGATAAATGCATTGTTAATACTCTATTAAATTTATATTTTGTAATTTTCTTAATTGTCTCCATTGCCTCAATGCAATAAGAAATGATTTATAAAATTCTTGTCTTCAAACAAATTGCTAAAGAGAAAGCAAAAGCAATTGACTCTAATAAGATTGTTCTCGACTCCCATCCAGGATATATGCCTAACACAACATTGAAACTTGGGATTGCTAATTATAATATTTATCCACTAAAGTGTATTTTATACAATTGAGTCCATTAGTTGTATGTTTGTTCAATTAACATATTCAAATATTATATTTCTCTCACCAATCAAATTAAAAGACATTAACAGTAAATTTAAAAATCAAAATATTGCAGTTTTGCAATTTTTAGAATTTGAAAATCTGTTTAATTTAAATTTTGCAATTTTCTGAATTGTCTCTTTTGCCTCAAGGCAATTTGAAATCATTTATATAATTCTTGCCTTCAAACAAATTACTTAAGAAAAAAAACAAAGGCAATTGACTCTAATATGAAAGTTCCCCACTCCCGTCTATGATATATGCATAACACAACATCAAAATTTCTGATTGCTATTTGTAATATTCATCCACTAAAGTGTATTTTGTACAATTGAGTCCATTACTTGTATTTTTGTTCAATTAACATATTCAAAGATTATATTTCTCTCACCAACCAGATCAAACGACATTAACAATAAATTTAAAAATCAAAATATTGCATTTTTGCAATTTTTAGAATTTTAAAATATACTAAGAATAAATGAATTGTCAATAATTTGTTTAATTTAAATTTTCCAATTTTCTTAATTGTCTCCTTTGCCTCAAGGCAATTTGAAATCATTTACATAATTCTTGTCTTCAGACAAATTACTTAAGAAAAAAATAAAAGCAATCGACTCTAATATGAGGGTTCCCCACTCCCATATAGGATATATGCATAACACAACATTGAAACTTGAGATTGCTATTTATAATATTCATCCACTAAAGTGTATTTTATACAATTGAGTCCATTACTTGTATTTTTGTTCAATTAACATATTCAAATATTATATTTCTCTCACCAATCAAATTAAACAACATTAACAGTAAATTTAAAAATCAAAATATTGCAGTTTTGCAATTTTTAGAATTTGAAAATTTGTTTAATTTAAATTTTGCAATTTTCTAAATTGTCTCTTTTGCCTCAAGGCAATTTGAAATCATTTATATAATTCTTGCCTTCAAACAAATTACTTAAGAAAAAAAACAAAGGCAATTGACTCTAATATGAAAGTTCCCCACTCCCGTCTATGATATATGCACAACACAACATCAAAATTTCTGATTGCTATTTGTAATATTCATCCACTAAAGTGTATTTTGTACAATTGAGTCAATTACTTGTATTTTTATTCAATTAACATATTCAAAGATTATATTTCTCTCACCAACCAAATCAAACGACATTAATGATAAATTTAAAAATCAAAATATTGCATTTTTGCAATTTTTAGAATTTTAAAATCTGCTAAGAATAAATGAATTGTCAATAATCTGTTTAGTTTAAATTTTCCAATTTTCTTAATTGTCTCCTTTGCCTCAAGGCAATTTGAAATCATTTACATAATTCTTGTCTTCAAACAAATTACTTAAGAAAAAAATAAAAGCAATTGACTCTAATATGAGGGTTCCCCACTCCCATATAGGATATATGCATAACACAACATTGAAACTTGGGATTGCTATTTATAATATTCATCCACTAAAGTATATTTTATACAATTGAGTCCATTACTTGTATTTTTGTTCAATTAACATATTTAAATATTATATTTTTCTCACCAATCAAATTAAATGACGTTAACAATAAATTTAAAAATCAAAATATTACACTTTTGCAATTTTTAGAATTTTAAAATCTGCTAGGGATAAATGCATTATCAATACTCTATTGAATTTAAATTTTGCAATTTTCTTAATTGTCTCCTTTGCATCAATGCAATTTGAAATGATTTATAGAATTATTGTCTTCAAACAAATTACTTAAGAAAAAGCAAAAGCAATTGACTCCAATAAGAAGGTTTGCACTCCCATCTAAAGATATATGCTTTACATAACGTTGAAAGTTGGGATTGTTATTTTTAATATTCATCCACTAAGGTGTATTTTATGCAATTAAGTCCATTACTTGTATTTTTGATCAATTAACATATTCATATATTATATTTTTCAAATATTATATTTTTCTCACCAATTAAATCAACTGACATTAATAATAAATTTAAAAATCAAAATATTGAATTTTTGCAATTTTTAAAATTTTATAATCTGCTAAGGATAAATGAATTGTCAATAATCTGTTTAATTTAAATTTTGCAATTTTCTTTATTGTCTCTTTTTCCTCAAGGCAATTTGAAATGATTTATATAATTCTTGTCTTCAAACAAATTACTTAAGAAAAAGCATAAGCAATTGACTCTAATAAGAAGATTCCGGACTCCCATATAGGATATATGCATAACACAACATTGAAACTTGGGATTGCTATTTATAATATTCATCCACTAAAGTGTATTTTATGCAATTAAGTCCATTACTTGTATTTTTGTTCAATTAACATATTCAAATATTATATTTTTCTCACAAATCAAATCAATTGACATTAACAATAAATTTAAAAATCAAAATATTGCATTTTTGCAATTTTTAGAATTTAAAAATCTGTTAGGGATTAAAGAATTGTCAATAGTCTGTTGAGTTTAAATTTTGCAATTTTTGTAATTGTCTCCTTTGTCTCAATGCAATTTGAAATGATTTATAGAATTCTTATCTTCAAATAAATTACTTGAGAAAAAGCAAAAACAATTGACTCTAATAAGGAGGTTCCCCACTCCCATATAGGATATATGCTTAACACAACTTTGAAACCTAGTATTGCTATCTATAATATTTATCTACCAAAGTGTATTTTATACAATTGAGTCCATTGGTTGTATTTTTGTTCAATTAACATATTCAAATATTATATTTTTCTCACCAATCAAATTAAATGATTTTAACAATAAATTTAAAAATGAAAATATTGTATTTTTGCAATTTTTGGAATTTTAAAATTTGCTAGGGATAAATGAATTGTCAATACTCTATTGAATTTAAATTTTGCAATTTTCTTAATTGTCTCCTTTGCCTCAATGCAATTTGAAATGATTTATAGAATTATTATGTTCAAACAAATTACTTAAGAGAAAGCGAAAGCAGTTGACTCCAATAAGAAGGTTCTACACTCCCATCTAAGGATATATGTTTTACACAACATTGAAACTTAGGAGTGCTATTTTTAATATTCATCCACTAAAGTGTATTTTAAGCAATTAAGTCCATTACTTGTATTTTTGTTCAATTAACATATTCAAATATGATATTTTTCAACTATTATAATTTTCTCACCAATCAAATCAACCGACATTAACAATAAATTTAATAATCAAAATATTGTATTTTTACAATTTTTAGAATTTTAAAATCTATTAGGGATAAATGCATTGTCAATAATTAGTTGAATTTAAATTTTGCAATTTTCTTAATAGTCTCTTGTTCCACAATGCAATTTGAAAAGATTGGTATAATTTTTTCCTACAAACATATGATTTAGGAAAAAGCAAATGCAATGAACTTTAATAAGAAATTTCTCCACACCCTTCTGGAGTTATATGTTTGACACACCATTGAAGTTTCGGATCGCTATCTACAATATTCATCCACTAAAGTGTATTTCATACAATTGAGTCCATAACATCTATTTTTGTTCAATTAACATTTTCAAAAATTATATTTTTCGCACCAATCGAGTCCAATAACATTAACAATAAATTTAAAAGTCAAAATATTGCATTTCTACAATTTTTAGAATTTTATATTTTGCAATTTTTTTTATTGTCTCCTTCGCATCAATGCAATTTGAAATAATTTATAAATTCATGTCTTCAGACAAATTACTTAAGAAAAAACAAAAGCTATAGACTCCAATAAGAAGGTTCTGCACTCTCATATAAAGATATATGCTTTACATAACATTAAAACTTAAAATTGCTATCTTTAATATTGATCCACTAAAGAGTATTTTATACAATTAAGTCTATTATTTGTATTTTTGTTTAATTAACATATTCAAATATTATATTTTTCTCACCAATCAAATCGAACGACATTAACAATATATTTAAAAATCAAAATACTGTATTTTTGCAATTTTTAGAATTTTAAAATCTGCTAAGGAGAAATGCATTGTCAATAATCTATTGAATTTAAATTTTGGAATTTTCTTGATTGTCTCTCTTGCCTAAATGCAATTTGAAATGATTTATATGATTCTTGTCTTAAGACAAATTACTTAAAAAAAAAGTAAAGGCAATGGACTCTAATAAGAAGGTTCCACACTTCCATCTGACGATATATGCTTAACATAACATTGAAATTTAAGATTGCTATTTATAATATTCATCCACTAAAGTGTATTTTATGCAATTAAGTCCATTACTAGTATTTTTGTTCAATTAACATATTCAAATATTATATTTTTCAAATATTATATTTTTCTCACCAATTAAATCGAACAACATTAACAATAAATTTAAAAATCAAAATATTGCATTTTTGCAATTTTTAAACTTTTAAAATCTGATAGGGATAAATGAATTGTCAATAATCTGTTTAATTTAAATTTTACAATTTTCTTAATTGTCTCCTTTGCCTCAAGGCAATTTGAAATGATTTATATAATTCTTGTCTTCAAACAAATTACTTAAGAAAAAGCAAAAACATTTGACTCTAATAAGGCGGTTCCCCTCTCCCATCTAGGATATATGCTTCACACAACATTAAAATTTAAGATTGCTATTTTTAATATTCATCCACCAAAGTGTATTTTCTGCAATTAAGTCCATTACTTGTATTTTTGTTCAATTAACATATTCAAATATTTTATTTTTTTCACTAATCAAATTAAATGACATTAACAATAAATTTAAAATTCAAAATACTGCATTTTTGCAATTTTTAGAATTTTAAAATTTGTTAAGGATAAATGAATTGTTAATTTTTTGTTGAATTTAAAATTTGCAATTTTCTTAACTGTGTCCTCTACCTCAATGCAATTTAAAATGATTTATAAAATTATTGTCTTTAAACAAATTACTTAAGAAAAAGCTAAAGCAATTGACTCCAACAAGAAGGTTTTGCACTCCCATCTAAGGATATATGCTTTACTCAACATTGAAACTTGGGATTGTTATTTTTAATACTCATCGTTCAAAGTGTATTTTATGCAATTAAGTCCATTACTTGTATTTTTGTTCAATTAACATATTCAAATATTATATTTTTCTCAGCAATCAAATTAAACGACATTAACAATAAATTTAAAAATCAAAATATTGCATTTTTGCAATTTTTATAATTTTAAAATTTGCTTGGGAAACATGAATTTTTAATACTCTGTTGAATTTAAATTTTGCAATTTTCTTAATTTTCTCCTTTGCCTCAATGCAATTTGAAAAAATTTATAGAATTCTTCTCTTCAAACAAATCACTTTAGACAAAGCAAAAGCAATTCACTCCAACGAGAACATTCGGCACTCCCATCTAAGGATATATGCTTTACACAACATTGAAACTTGGGATTGCTATTTTTAATATTTATCCACTAAAGTGTATTTTATGCAATTAAGTCCATTACTTGTATTTTTGTTTAATTAACATATTCAAATATTATAGTTTTCAAATATTATAATTTTCTCACCAATCAAATCAAAGGACATTAACAATAAATTTAAAAATCAAAATATTACATTTTGGCAATTTTTAGAATTTTAAAATCTGTTAGAGATCAATACATTATCAATACTCTATTGAATTTAAATTATGTAATTTTCTTAATTGTCTCATTTGCATCAATGCAACTTGAAATGATTTATATAATTCTTGTCCTCAAACAAATTACTTAAGAAAAAGCAAAAGCAATGAACTTCAATAAGAAGGTTCTACATTCCCATCTAACGACATATGCTTAACACAATATTGTAACTTGAGATTGCTATTTATAATATTTATCCACTAAAGTGTATTTTATACAATGAGCCTATTACTTGTATTTTTCTTCAATTAAAATATTGAAATATTTTATTTTTCTCATCAATCAAATCAAACGACACTAATAATAAATTTAAAAATCAAAATATTGCATTTTGGCAATTTAAAGAATTTTAAAATCTGTTGGAGATCAATGCATTGCCAATATTCTATTGAATTTAAATTTTGCAATTTTCTTAATTGTCTCTTTTGCATCAATGCAGTTTAAGATGATTTAGAGAATTCTTGTCTTCAAACAAATTACTAAAGAAAAAGCAAAAGTAATTAACTCTAATAAGAAGGTTCCCTACTCTCATTCAGGATATATACTTAACACAACATTGAAACTTGGGATTACTAATTATAATATTTATTCACTAAAGTGTATTTTATACAATTGAGTCCATTAGTTGTATTTTTGTTCAATTAACATATTCAAATATTATATTTTTCTTACCAATCAAACTAGATGACATTAACAATAAATGTAAAAATTAAAATATTGTAGTTTTGCAAGTTTTAGAATTTCAAAATCTGCTAAGGATAAAAGAATTGTCAATAATCTGTTGAATTTACAATTTGTAATTTTCTTAATTGTCTCATTTGCATCAATGCAATTTGAAATGATTTATATAATTCTTGTCTTCAAACAAATTACTTAAGAAAAAACAAAAGCAATTGACTGTAATAAGAAGTTTCCCCACTCCCATCTAGGATATATGCATAAGACAACATTAAAACTAGGGATTACTATTTATAATATTTATTCACTAAAGTGTATTTTATACAATTGAGTCCATTACCTGTATTTTTGTTCAATTAACATATTTAGATATTATATTTTTCTCACCAATCAAATCAAACGACATTAACAATCAATTTAAAAATCAAAATATTGTATTTTGGCAATTTTTAGAATTTTAAAATCTGTTGGAGATCAATGCATTGTCAATACTCTATTGAATTTAAATTTTGCAATTTTTTTAATTGTCTCCTTTGCATCAATGCAGTTTGAGATGATTTAGAGAATTCTTGTCTTCAAACAAATTACTAAAAAAAAAGCAAAAGTAATTGACTCAAATAAGAAGGTTCCCCACTCCCATCTAGGATATATGCTTAGCACAACATTGAAACTTGGGATTGTTAATTATAATATTTATTCACTAAAGTGTATTTTATACAATTGAGTCCATTAGTTATATTTCTGTTCAATTAACATATTGAAATATTATATTTTTCTCACCAATCAAATTAGATGACATTAACAATAAATTTAAAAATTAAAATATTGTAGTTTTGCAAGTTTTAGAATTTTAAAATCTGCTAAGGATAAAAGAATTGTCAATAATTTGTTGAATTTACGATTTGTAATTTTCTTAATTGTCTCCTTTGTCTCAATGCAATTTAAAATGATTTATACAATTCTTGTCTTCAAACAAATTACTTAAGAAAATGCAAAAGCAATTGACTCTAATAAAAAGGTTCCCTACTCCCATCTAGGATATATGCATAACACAACATTGAAACTTGAGATTGCTACTTATAATATTAATCCACTAAAGTGTGTTTTATACAATTGAGTCTATTACTTGTATTTTTGTTGAATAAACATCTTCAAATATTATATTTTTCTCACCAATCAAATCAAACAACATGAACAATAAATTTAAAAATCAAAATATTGCATTTTTGCAATTTTTAAAATTTTAAAATCTATTAGGGATAAATGAATTGTCAATAATCTATTTAATTTAAATTTTATAATTTTCTTAATTGTCTCCTTTGCCTCAAGGCAATTTGAAATCATTTATATAATTCTTGTCTTCAAACAAATTACTTAAGAAAAAAACAAAAGCAATTGACTCTAATGTGAAGGTTCCCCACTTTTGTCCAAGATATATGCATAACACAACATTGAAACTTGTGATTGCTATTTGTAATATTCATCCACTAATGTGTATTTTATACAATTGAGTCCATTATGTGTATTTTTGTTCAATTAACATATTCAAATATTATATTTCTCTCACTAATCAAATCAAATGACATTAACAATAAATTTAAAAATTAAATTATTGAATTTTGGCAATTTTTAGAATTTCAAAATCTGTTAAAGATAAATGCATTGTCAATACTCAATTGAACTTAAATTTTGCAATTTTCTTAATTGTCTCCATTGCATTAATACAACTTGAAATGATTTAAATAATTCTTGTCTTCAAACAAATTATTTAAGAAAAAGTAAAAGCAATGGACTCTAATAAGAAGGTTCTGCACTCCCATCTAAGGATATGAATTGTTAATAATCTGTTTAATTTAAATTTTGAAATTTTCTTTATTATCTCTTTTGCCTCAAGGCAATTTGAAATGATTTATATAATTCTTGTCTTCAAACAAATTACTTAAGAAAAAGGAAAAGCAATTGACTCTAATAAGAAGGATATAGACTCCCATATAGGATATATGCTTAACATAACATTGAAACTTAAGATTGCTATTTATAATATTCTTCCACTAAAGTGTATTTTATGCAATTAAGTACATTACTTGTATTTTTGTTCAATTAACATATTCAAATATTATATTTTTCTCAGCAATCAAATTAAACGACTTTAACAATAAATTTAAAAATCAAAATATTACATTTTTAAAATTTTAAAATCTGCTAAGGATAAATGAATTGTCAATAATTTGTTGAATTTAAATTTTGTAATTTTCTTAATTGTCTCCTTTGCATCAATGCAATTTGAAATGATTTATATAATTCTTGTCATCAAACAAATTACTTAAGAAAAAGCAAAAGCAATGGACTCAAATAAGAAAGTTCTGCACTTCCATCTAAGGATATATGCTTAACACAACATTGAAACTTGAAATTGTTATTTATAATATTCATCCACTAAAGTGTATTTTATACCATTGAGTCCATTATTTGTATTTTTGTTTTTTTATCATATTCAAATATTATGTTTTTCTAACCAATTTTTCTAACCAATCAAATCAAATGACATTAATAATAAATTTAAAAATCAAAATATTGCATTTTTGCAATTTTTAGAATTTTAAAATATGCTAGGGATAAATGCATTGTCAATAATCTGATGAATTTAAATTTTGGAATTTTCTTAATTATTTCCTTTTGTCTCAATGCAATTTGAAATGATTTATATAATTATTGTCTTCAAACAAATTACTTAAGAAAAAGCAAAAGCAATTAGCTCTAATCAGAAAGTTCCCCACTCCTATCCAGGATATATGCTTAACACAACATTGAAACTTAGGATTGCAAAATATAATATTTACCCACCAAAGTGTATTTTATACAATTGAGTCCATTAGTTGTATTTTGTTTAATTAACATATTCAAATATTATATTTTTTTCTCACCAATCAAATTAGATGACATTAACAATAAATTTAAAAATCAAAATATAGGAGTTTTGCAATTTTTAAAATTTTAAAATCTGTTAGGGATAAAGGAATTGTCAATAATCTATTGATTTTAAATTTTGTAATTTTCTTAATTGTCTCTTTTGCATCTATGCAATTTGAAATGGTTTATATAATTCTCATCTTCAAACAATTTACTTAAGAAAAAGCAAAAGCAATTGACTATAATATGAAGGTTCCCTACCTCCGTCTCGGATATATGCATAACACAACATTGAAACTTGTGATTGCTATTTGTAATATTCATCCACTAAAGTGTATTTTATACAATTGAGTCTATTACTTGTATTTTTTTTCAATTAACATATTCAAATATTATCTTTTTTCTCACCAATTAAATCAAATGATATTAAAATAAATTTAAAAATTAAATTATTGCATTTTTGCAATTTTTAGAATTTTAAAATCTGCTAGGGATAAATGAATTGTCAATAATCTATTTAATTTATATTTTTCAATTTTCTTAATTTTCTCCTTTGCCTCAAGGCAATTTGGAATGATTTATATAATTCTTGTCTTCAAACAAATTACTTAAGGACAAAATAAAAGCAATTGACTCTAATAAGAAGGTTCCCCACTCTCATCTAAGATATATGCATAACACAACATTAAAACTTGAGATTGCTATTTATAATATTCATCCACTAAAGTGTATTTTATACAATTGAGTCCATTACTTGTATATTTGTTCAATTAACATATTCAAAAATTATATTTTTCAAATATTATATTTTTCTCACCAATCAAATCAAACGACATTAACAATAAATTTAAAAATCAAAATATTGCATTTTAGCAATTTTTAAAGTTTTAAAATCTATTAGGGATATATACGTTGTCAATACTCTATGGAATTTAAAATTTTCAATTTTCTTAATTGTTTGCTTTGCATCAATGGAATTTAAAATGATTTATAAAATTCTTGTCTTCAAACAAATTACTAAAGAAAAAGTAAAAGCAATTGACTCTAATAAAAACGTTCCTCACTCCAATTTACGATATATGCTTAACACAACATTGAAACATGGGATTGCTATTTATAATATTCATCCATTACAGTGTATTTCATGCAATTGAGTCCATTACTTGTATTTAAGTTCAATTAACATATTTAGATATTATATTTTTCAAATATTATATTTTTCTCACCAATTAAATCAAAAGACATTAATAATAAATTTAGAAGACAAAATATTGCATTTTACAATTTTTAGAATTTTAAAATCTGCTAGGGATAAATGAATTGTCAATACTCTGTTAAATTTAAATTTTGCAATTTTCTTAATTGTCTCCTTTGCATTAATACAATTTGAAATGATTTATATAATTCTTGTCTTTAATCAAATTACTTAAGAAATAGCAAAAGCAATTGACTCTAACAAAAAGGTTCCCCACTCCCAATTAGGATATATGCTTAACATAACGTTGGAATTTAGGATTACTATTTATAATATTCATCCACTAAAGTGTGTTTTATACAATTTATTCCATTTCTTGTATTTTCATTCAATTAACCTATTGAAATGTCATGTTTTTCACACCAATCAAACGCCATGACATTAATAACAAAGCAAAAAACCAAAACCTTGCATTTTTTTAAATTTTTCAATTTTCTTAATTATCTCTTATTCTACAATGCAATTTGAAATAATTTATATAATTTTTGCCTACAAACATATTATTTTTGAAAAAGTAAATGCAACAAATTCTAATAAGAAGTTTCTCCTCTCCCTTTTAGAGATATATGTTTGACATGCCATTGAGGTTTCGGATCGCTATTTATAATATTAATGCAATAAAGTGTATTTTATATATTTGAGTCTACAACTTGTATTTTTGTTCAGTCAACATATTTAAAAATTATATTTTTTTTCTCACCAACGAATCCAACAACATTAGCAATAAATTTAAAAATCAAAATATTGCATTTCTGCAATTTTTAGAATTTTATATTTTGCAATTTTTTTAATTGTCTCCTTTGCCTTAATGCAATATCAAATGATTTATATAATTCTTGTTTTCAGGCATATAGGGATATATGCTTAACATAACATTGAAATTTAAGATTGTTATTTATAATATTCATCCACTACAATGTATTTTACGCAATTGTGCCTATTACTTGTATTTTTGTTCAATTAATATATTCAAATATTACATTTTTCAAATATTATATTTTTCTCACCAATTAAATCAAACAATATTAACAATAAATTTAAAAATCAAAATATTGCATTTTTGCAATTTTTAGAATTTTAAAATCTACTAGGGATAAATGAATAGTCAATACTCTGTTGAATTTAAATTTTTCAATTTTCTTAATTGTCTCCTTTGCCTCAATGCAATTTGAAATGATTTATAGAATTCTTGTTTTCAAAGAAATTACTAGAGAAAAAGTAAAAGCAATTGACTCTAACAAAAAAGTTCCCCACTCCCATTAAGGATTTATGCTTAACATAACATTGAAACTTGGGATTGCTATTTATAATATTCATCCACTACAGTGTCTTTTACGCAATTGAGTCCATAACTTGTATTTTTGTTTAATTGACATACTCAAATATTATATTTTTCTCACCTATCAAATTAAACGGCATTAACAATAAATTTAAAAATCAAAATATTACAGTTTCGCAATTTTTAGAATATAAAAATCTGCTAAGGATAAATGAATTGTCAATAATCTATTGAATTTAAATTTTGCAATTTTCTTAATTGTCTCCTTTGCCTCAATGCAATTTGAAATGATTTATAGAATTCTTGTCTTCAAACAAATTACTAAAGAAAAAATAAAAGCAATTGACCCTAATAAAAAAGTTCCCCACTCCCATTAAGGATATGTGCTTTACACAACATTGAAACTTGGAATTGCTATTTATAATATTCATCCACTACAGTGTATTTTATGCAATTAAGTCCATAACTTGTATTTTTGTTCAATTAACATATTTAAATATTATATTTTTCTCACCAATCAAATTAAACGACATTAACAATAAATTTAAAAATCAAAATATTGCAGTTTCACAATTTTTAGAATATAAAAATTTGCTAAGGATAAATGAATTGTCAATAATCTGTTGAATTTAAATTTTGTAATTTTCTTCATTATCTCCTTTGCCTTAATTCAATTTGAAATGATTTATAGAATTCTTGTCTTCAAACAAATTACTTAAAAAAAAGCAAAAGTAATTGACTCTAATAAGAAGATTCCCCACTCCCATCTAAGATATATACTTAACACAACATTGAAACTTGGGATGACTATTTATAACATTAATCTATTAAAGTGTATTTTATACAATTGAGTCCATTAGTTGTATTTTTGTTTAGTTAATATTTTCAAATATTATAGTTTTCTCACCAATCAAATCTAACGACATTAATAATAAATTTAAAAATCAAAATATGCATTTTTGCAATTTTTAGAATTTTAAAATCTGTTAGAGATAAATGAATTGACAATACATTATTGAATTTAAATTTTGCAATTTTCTTAATTGTCTCTTTTGCCTCAATGCAATTTGAAATGATTTATAGAATTCTTGTCTTTAAAGAAATTACTAGAGAAAAAGTAAAAGCAATTGACTCTAACAAAAAAGTTCCCCACTCCCATTAAGGATTTATGCTTAACATAACATTGAAACTTGGGATTGCTATTTATAATATTCATCCACTACAGTGTCTTTTACGTAATTGAGTCCATAACTTGTATTTTTGTTTAATTGACATACTCAAATATTATATTTTTCATTTAATTAACCTATTGAAATGTCTGTTAGGGATAAATGAATTGTTAATAATCTGTTGAATTTAAATTTTGCAATTCTCCTAATTGTCTCCTTTGCCTCAAGGTAATTTGAAATGATTTATATAATTCTTCTCTTCAGACAAATTACTTAAGAAAAAGGAAAAGCAATGGACTCTAAGAAGAAGGTTCCCCACTCCCATTTAGGCATATATGCTTCACACAACCTTGAAACTTGAGATTGCTAGTTATAACATTCATCCGCTAAAGTGTATTTTATGCATTTGAGTCCATTACTTGCATTTTTGTTGAATTAACATATTCAAATATTCTATTTTTCAAATGTTATATTTTTTTCACCAATTAAATCAAACGACATTAATAATAAATTTAAAAATCAAAACTTTGCATTTTTGCAATTTTCAGAATTTTAAAATCTACGAGAAATAAATGAATTGTCAATAATTTGTTGAATTTAAACCTTTCTATTTTCTTAATTGTCTCCTTTGCCTCAATGATATTTGAAATGATTTATATAATCCTTTTCTTCAAACAAATTACTCAAGAAAAAGCAAAAGCAATTGACTCTAATAAGTAGGTTCCCCTTTCCCATCTAGGATATATGTTTACCACAACACTGAAATTTTGAATTGCTATTTATAATATTCATCCACTAAAGTGTATTTTATACAATTGAGTCCATTAGTTGTATTTTTGTTCAGTTAACATTTTCAAATATTATAGTTTTCTCACCAATCAAATCTAACAACATTAATAATAAATTTAAAAATCAAAATATGCATTTTTGCAATTTTTAGAATTTTAAAATCTGCTATGGATAAATGAATTGTCAATACTTTGTTGAATTTAAAATTTTCAATTTTCTTAATTGTCTCCTTTGCCTTAATCCAATTTGAAATGATTTATATAATTATTCTCTTCAGACAAATTACTTAAGAAAAGGGAAAAGCAATGGACTCTAATAAGATGATTCTGCACTCCCATCTAGGGATATATGCTTCACATAACCTTAAAACTTGAGATTGCTATTTATAATATTCATCCACTAAAGTGTCTTTTATGCAATTGAGTCCATTATTTGTATTTTTGTCCAATTCACATATTCAAATATTATATTTCTCACAAATTATATTTTTCTCACCAATTAAATCGAACAACATTAACATTAAATTTAAAAATCAAAATATTTCAATTTTGCAATTTTTAGAAATTTAAAACCTGCTGGGGATAACTTAATTGTCAATACACTGTTGATTTTAAATTTTGCAATTTTTTGAATTATCTTCTATGCCTCACCGCAATTTGAAATGATTTATATAATCTTTAGACAAATTACTTAAGAAAAAACAAAAGCAATGGACTATAATAAGAAGGTTCTACACTCCCATCTAAGGATATATGCTTAACACAACATTGAAACTTGGGATTGCTATTTATAGTATTCATCCACTAAAGTGTATTTTATGCAAATGAGTCCATTACTTGTATTTTTGTTCAATTAACTTATTCAAATATTGTATTTTTCTCACCAATTAAATCAAACGACGTGAATAACAAATTTAAAAATCAAAATATTGCATTTTTGCAATTTTTAGAATTTTCAAATTTGCTAGGGATAAATAAATTGTTAATAATCTGTTGAATTTAAATTCTACAATTTTCTTTATTGTCTCCTTTGCCTCAATGCAATTTGAAATGATTTATAAAATTCTTGTCTTTAGACAAACTACTTAAGAAAAAGGAAAAGTAATAAACTCTAATAAGATGGTTTCGCACTCCTATATGGGGATATATGCCTCATACAACCTTGAAACTTGATATTGCTATTTATAATATTCATCCACTAAAGTGTTTTTTATGCAATTGAGTCCATTACTTGTATTTTTGTTCAGTTAACATATTCAAATATTATATTTTTCACATATTATATTTTTCTCACGAATTAAATCAAACGACTTTAACAATAAACTTAAAAATCAAAATATTTCAATTTTGCAATTTTTACAATTTTAAAATCTACTAGATATAAATGAATTATCAATACTCTGTTAAATTTAAATTTTACAATTTTTTGAATTGTCTCCTTTGCCTCAACGCAATTTGAAATGATTTATATAATTTTCAGGCAAATTATTTAAGAAAAAAAAAATGCAATGGACTGTAATAAGATGGTTCTACCATCCATCAAGGGATATATGCTTAACAAAACATTGAAGCATGCGATTACTATTTATAATATTCATCCACTAAAGTGTATTTTATGCAATTGAGTCGATTACTTGTATTTTTATTCAATTAACATATTCAAATATTGTATTTTTCTCACCAATTAAATCAAACGACATTAACATTAAATTTAAAAATCAAAATATTCAATTTTGCACTTTTTCGAATTTTAAGATCTACTAGGGATAAATGAATTGCCAATACTCTGTTGAATTTAAATTTTGCAATTTTTTGTATTGTCTCCTTTGTCTTAACGTAATCTGAAATAATTTATATAATCATCAGGCAAATAACTTAATAAAAAGCAAAAACAATCGACTGTAATCAAAAGGCTCTACCCTCCCATTTAGTGATATATGCTTAACACAATATTGAAACTTGGGACAACTATTTATAATATTCATCCACTAAAGTGTATTTTATGCAATTGAGTCCATTACTTGTATTTTTGTTCAATTAACATATTCAAATATTATATTTTTCACATAGTATATTTTTCTCACCAATTAAATCAAACGACATTAATGATAAATTTAAAAATCAATTTTGCAATTTTTAGAATTTTAAAATCTGCTAGGGATAAATGAATTGTCAATACTTTGTTGAACTTAAATTTTGAAATTTTCTGAATTGTCTCCTTTGCCTCAACACAATTTGAAATGATTTATATAATCTTCAGGCAAATTACCAAAGAAAAAGCAAAGGCAATGGACTATAACAAGAAGGTTCTGCACTCCCGTCTAGGGATATATGTTTAACACAATTTTGAAATTTTGGATTGCCATTTGTACTATTCATCCACTAAAGTGTATTTGACGGAATGGAGACCATTACTAGTATTTTTGTTCTATTAACTTACTCAAATATTGTATTTTTCTCACCAATCAAATCAAACGACATTAAAAACAATAATCTGCTAGGGATAAATAAATTGTCAATAATCTGTAAAATTATAATTTTCCAATTTTCTTAATTGTCTCCTTTGCCTCAATGCAATTTGAAATGATTTATAGAATTCTTTCCTTCAAACAAATTACTTAGGAAAAAGGAAAAGTAATGGACTCTAATAAGAAGGTTCCGCAATCCCATATAGGAATATATGCTTAACATAACATTGAAACTTGGGATTGCTATTTATAGTATTCATCCACTAAAGTGTATTTTATGCAATTAAGTCCATTACTTGTATTTTTGCTCAATTAAAATATTCAAATATTGTATTTTTCTCACCAATCTAATTAAACGACATTAACAATAAGTTTAAAAATCAAAAAATTGCATTTTTGCAACTTTTGGAATTATAAAATCTGCTAGGGATAAATGAATTGTCAATAACCTTTTGAATTTAAATTTTGCAATCTTTTGAATTGTCAATAATCTGCAGAATTAAAATTTTGCAATTTTCCTAATCATCTGTTTTGCCTAAATGCAATTTGAAATGATTTATAGAATTCTTGTTTTTAGACAAATTACATAGGAAAAAGAAAAATCAATGAACTCTAATAAGAAGGTTCCGCACTCCCATATAGGGATATATGCTTAACACAACATTGAAACCTGGGATTGCTATTTATAATATTCATCCACTAAAGTGTATTTTATGTAATTGAGTCCATTAGTTGTATTTTTGTTCAATTAACATATTCAAATATTGTATTTTTCTCACCAATCAAATCAAATGACATTAACAATAAATTCAAAAATCAAAATATTGAATTTTTGCAATTTTTAGAATTATAAAATCTATTATGTATAAATGAATTGTCAATAGTCCCTTTAATTTAAATTTTGAAATTTTCTGAATTGTCTCCTTTGACTCAATGCAATTTGAAATGATTTATATAATCTTCTGGCAAATTACTTAAGAGAAAGCGAAAGTAATGGATTGTAATAGGAAGGTTCTTCACTCCCATATAGGGATATATGCTTAACACAACATTGAAACTTGAGATTGCTATTTATAGTATTCATCCACTGAAGTGTATTTGATGCAATTGAGTCCATTACTTGTATTTTTATCCAATTAACTTGTTCAAATATTGTATTTTTCTCACCAATCAAATCAAACGACATTAATAACAAATTTAAAAATCAAAATATTGCATTTTTGTAATTTTTAGAATTTTAAAATCTGCAAGGGATAAATAAATTGTCAATAATCTTGTAGAATTATAATTTTGCTATTTTCTTAATTGTCTGCTTTGCCTCAATGCAATTTGAAATGATTTATAGAATTCTTGTATTCAGACAAATAACATAGGAAAAAGGAAAAGCAATTAACTCTAATAAGAAGCTTTCGCACTCCCATATAGGGATATATGCTTAACACAACATTGAAATTTGGGATTGCTATTTATAATATTCATCTACTAAAGTGTATTTTATGCAATTGAGTTCATTACTTGTATTTTTGTTCAATTAACATATTCAAATATTGTATTTTTCTCACCAATCAAATCAAACGACATTAAAAATAAATTTAAAAATCAAAATATTGCATTTCTGCAATTTTTAGAATTATAAAATCTAGTAGGTATAAATGAATTGTCAATACTCCGTTCAATTTAAATTTTGCAATTTTCTGAATTGTCTCTTTTGCCTCAATACAACATGAAATGATTTATATAATCTTCAGGCAAATTACTTAAGAGAAAGCGAAAGCAATGGACTGTAATAAGAAGGTTCTGCACTCCCATCTAGCGATATATGCTTAACAAAACATCGAAACTTGGGATTGCTATTTATAGTATTCATCCACTAAAGTGTATTTTATGCAATGGAGTCCATTACATGTATTTTTGTTCAATTAACTTATTCAAATATTGTATTTTTCTCACAAATCAAATCAAACAACATTGACAATAAATTTAAAAATCAAAATATTGCATTTTTGCAATTTTTAGAATGTTAAAGTCTACTAAGGATAAATAAATTGCCAATAATCTGTAGAATTATAATTTTTCAATTTTCTTAATTATCTGCTTTGCCTTAATGCAATTTGAAATGATTTATAGAATTCTTGTCTTTAGGCAAATTACTTAAGTAAAAGCAAAAGTGATGGACTATAATAAGAAAGTTCTGCACTGCCATCTAGTGATATATGCTTAACACAACTTTGAAACTTAGGATTGCTATTTATAATATTCATCCACTAAAGTGTATTTTATGCGATGGAGTCCATTACTTGTATTTTTGTTCAATTAACTTATTCAAATATTGTATTTTTCTCACCAATCAAATCAAACGAGATTAACAACAAATTTAAAAATCAAATTATTGCATTTTTGCAATTTTTAGAATTTTATAATCTGCTAGGGATAAAGAAATTGTTAATAATCTATAGAATTTAAATTTTGCAATTTTCTAAATTGTCTCCTTTGTCTTAACGCAATTTGAAATGATTTATATAATCTTCGGGAAAATTACTTAAGAAAAAGCAAAAGCAATGAACTATAATAAGAAGGTTTTGCACTCCCATCTAGGGATATATGCTTAACACAACATTTAAACTTGAGTTTGCTATTTATAATATTCATCCACGAAAGTGTATTTTATGTAATTGAGTGCATTACTTGTATTTTTGCTCAATTAACTTATTCAAATATTGTATTTTTCTCAACAATCAAATGAAATGACATTAACAACAAATTTAAAAATCAAAATATTGCATTTTTACAATTTTTAGAATTTTAAAATCTGTTAGAGATAAGGGATAAAGAAATTGTTAATAATCTATTTATGAAATTGCTATTTATAATATTCATCCACTAAAGTGTCTTTTATGGAATTGAGTCCATTACTTGTAAATTTGTTCTATGGATGTATTCAAATATTATATTTTTCTTACCAATTAAATCAAAGGACATTAACCATAAATTTAAAAATCAAAATATTTCAATTTTGCAATTTTTTGAATTTTGAAATCTATTAGGGATAACTGAATTGTCAATACTCTGTTGAATTTAAATTTTGCAATTTTCTAAATTGTCACCTTTGCCTGAACGCAATTTGAAATGATTTATATAATTTTCAAGCAAGTTACTTAAGAAAAAGCAAAAACAATGAACTGTAATAAGAAGGTTTTGCACTCTCATTTAGGGATATATGCTTAACACAACATTTAAACTTGGGTTTGCTATTTATAATATTTGTCCACAAAAGTGTATTTTATGTAATTGAGTGCATTACTTGTATTTTTGTTCAATTAACTTATTCAAATATTGTATTTTTCTCAACAATCAAATCAAATGACATTAACAACAAATTTAAAAATCAAAATATTGTCTTTTTACAATTTTTATAATTTTGAAATCTGCTAGAGATAAGGGATAAAGAAATTGTTTATAATCTATTTATGAGATTGCTATTTATAATATTCATCCACTAAAGTGTCTTTTATGGAATTGAGTCCATTACTTGTATATTTATTCTATGGATGTATTCAAATATTATATTTTTCACATATTATATTTTTCTTACCAATTAAATCAAAGGACATTAACAATACATTTAAAAATCAAAATATTTCAATTTTGCAATTTTCTTGAATTTTAAAATCTGTTAGAGATAAATGAATTGTCAATACTTTGTTGAATTTAAATTTTGCAATTTTTTGAATTGTCTGCTTTGCCTCAACACAATTTGAAATGATTTATATAATCCTCAGGCAAATTACTTAAGAAAAAGCAAAAGCAATGGACTATAATAAGAAGGTTCTGCACTCCCATCTAAGGATATATGCTGAATACAACATTGAAACTTAGGAGTACTATTTATAATATTCATCCACTTAATTGTATTTTATGCAATTGTGTCCATTACTTGAATTTTTTATTAATTAACAAATTTAAATATTGCATTTTTCTCACCAATTAAATCAAACGACATTAACAACAAATTTGAAAATCAAAATATTACATTTTTGCAATTTTTAGAATTTTAAAATCTGCTAGGGATAAAAAAATTGTTAATAATTTGTAGAATTTAAATTTTGCAATTTTCTTAATTGTCTCCTTTGCCTCAATGCAATTTGAAATGATTTATAAAATTCTTATCTTCAAACAAATTACTTAAGAAAAACAAAAAGCAATGGACTCTAATAAGATGGTTCCTCACTCCCATCTAGGGATATATGCTTCACACAACCTTGAAACTTGATATTACTATTTATAATATTCATCCACTAAACTGTCTTCTATGCAATTGAGTCCATTACTTGTATTTTTCTTCAATTAACATATTCAAATATTATATTTTTCACATATTATATTTTTCTCACCAATTAAATCAAACGATATTAACAATAAATTTAAAAATCAAAATATTTCAATTTTGCAATTTTTTGAATTTTAAAATCTACTAGCGATAACTGAATTGTCAATACTCTGTTGAATTTAAATTTTGCAATTTTCTAAATTGTCTCCTTTGCCTAAACACAATTTGAAATGATTTATATAATCCTTAGGCAAATTACTTAAGAAAAAGCAAAAACAATGGACTGTAAAAAGAAGGTTCTGCACTCCCATTTAAGGATATATGCTTAAAAAAACTTTGAAACTTGGGATTGCTATTTATAATATTCATGCACTAAAGTGTATTTTATGCAATTGGGTCCATTACTTATATTTCTGTCCAATTAACATATTCAAATATTATATTTTTCACATATTATATTTTGCTCACCAATTAAATCAAGCGACATTAACAATAAATTTAAAAAGCAAAATATTCCATTTTTGCAATTTTTAGAATTTTAAAATCTACTATGGATAAATGAATTGTCAATACTCTGTTGAATTTAAATTTTGCAATTTTCTTAATTGTTTCCTTTGCCTCAATGTAATTTGAAATGATTTATAAAATTCTTGTCTTCAGACAAATTACCTAAGAAAAATGAAAAGCAATGGACTCTAATAAAATGATTCCCCACTCCCATCTAGGGATATATGCTTAACACAACATTGAAACTTGGGTTTGCTATTTATAATATTCATCCACTAAAGTGTATTATATGCAATTGAGTCCATTACTTGTATTTTTGTTCAATTAATATATTCAAATATTATATTTTTCACATATTATATTTTTCTCACCAATTAGATAAAACGACATTAACAATAAATTTAAAAAGCAAAATATTTCATTTTTGCAATTTTTATAATTTTAAAATCTACTAGGGATAAATGAATTATCAATGCTCTATTGAATTTAAATTTTGTAATTTTTTGAATTGTCTCCTTTGCCTCAACACAATTTGAAATGATTTATATAATTTTTGGGTAAATTACTTAAGAAAAAGCAAAAGCAATAGACTATAATAAGAAAGTTCTGCACTCCTATGTAGGTATATATGCTTAACACATCATTGAAACTTGGGATTGCTATATATAATATTCATCCACTAAAGTGTATTTAATGCAATTAAGTCCATTACTTGTATTTTTGTTCAATTAACTTATTCAGATATTGTATCTTTCTCACCAATCAAATCAAACGACATTAACAACAAATTTAAAAATCAAAATATTGCATTTTTTCAATTTTTAGAATTTTAAAATCTGCTAGGGATAAGGGACAAAGAAATTGTTAATAATTTGTAGAATTTAAATTTTGCAATTTTCTTAACTGTCTCCTTTACGTCAATGTAATTTGAAATGATTTGTAGAATTCCTATCTTCAGACAAATTAGTTAGGAAAAAGGAAAATCAATGCACTCTAAAAAGATGATTCTCCACTCCTATCTAAGGATATATGCTTTACACACCCTTGAAACTTAGAGATTGCTATTTATAATATTCATCCACTAAAGGGTCTTTTATGGAATTGAGTCTATTACTTATATATTTGTTCAATTAACATATTCAAATATTATATTTTTCACATATTATATTTTTCTCACCAATTAAATCAAACGACATTAACAATAAATTTAAAAATCAAAATATCACATTTTTTGCAATTTTTCAACTTTTACAATTTTCTAAATTATCTCCTTTGCCTCAACGCAGTTTGAAATGATTTATATAATTTTCAGGCAAATTATTTAAGAAAAAGCAAAAGTAATGGACCATAATAAGAAGATTTTGCACTCCCATGTAAGGATATTTGCTTAACACAACATTAAAACTTGGGTTTGCTATTTATAATATTCATCTACTAAAGTATGTTTTATGCAATTGCGTCCATTACTTGTATTTTTGTTCAATTAACATATTCAAATATTATATTATTCACATATTATATTTTTCTCACCAATTAAATCAAACGACATTAACAATAAATTTAAAAATCAAAATATTTCAATTTTCCAATTTTTTGAATTTTAAAATCTGTTAGGGATAACTGAATTGTCAATATTCTCTTGAATTTAAATTTTGCAATTTTCCAAATTGCCACCTTCACCTCAACGCAATTTGAAATGATTTATATAATCTTCAGGCAAATTATTTAAGAAAAAGCAAAAGTAATGGACCGTAATAAGAAGATTTTGCACTCCCATATAGGGATATTTGCTTAACACAACATTGAAACTTGGGTTTGCTATTTATAATATTCATGTACTAAAGTATATTTTATGCAATTGAGTTCATTACTTGTATTTTTGTTCAATTAACATATTCAAATATTATATTATTCACATATTATATTTTTCTCACCAATTAAATCAAACGACATTAACAATAAATTTAAAAATCAAAAGATTTCAATTTTCCAATTTTTTGAATTTTAAAATCTATTAGGGATAACTGAATTGTCAATACTCTGTTGAATTTAAATTTTTCAATTTTCCAAATTGCCACCTTCGCCTTAACGCAATTTGAAATGATTTATATAATCTTCAGGAAAATTACTTAAGAAAAAGTAAAAGCAATGGACTGTAATAAGAAGGTTCTACACTCCCATCCAAGGATATATGTTTAATACAAAATTGAAACTTGGGATTACTATTTATAATATTCATCCACGAAAGTGTATTTTATCCAATTGAGTGCATTACTTGTGTTTTTGTTCAATTAACTTATTCAAATATTGTATTTTTCTCACCAATCAAATCAAAGGACATTAACAACAAATTTAAAAATCAAAATATTGTATTTTTGCAATTTTTAAAATTTTAAAATCTACTAGGGATAAGGGATTAAGAAATTGTTAATAATCTGTAGAATTTAAATTTTGCAATTTTCCTAATTGTCTCCTTTGCCTCAATGTAATTTGAAATGATTTATAGAATTCCTATCTTTAGACAAATTACTTAGGGAGAAGGAAAACCAATGGTTCCCCACTCCCATCTAGGGATATATGCTTAACACAACCTTAACACTTGAGATTGTTATTTATAATATTAATCCACTAAAGCGTCTTTTATGGAATTGAGTCCATTACTTGTATATTTGTTCAATTGACATATTCAAATATTATATTTTTCACATATTATATTTTCTCACCAATTAAATCAAATGACATTAACAATAAACTTAAAAATCAAAATAGTGCATTTTTGCAATTTGTTGGAATTTTAAAATCTGCTAGGGATAAATGAATTGCCAATACTCTGTTGAATTTAACTTTTGCAATTTTTTGAATTGTCTCATTTGCCTTAACGCAATTTGAAATAATTTATATAATTTTCAGGCAAATTACTTTAGAAAAAACAAAAGCAATGGACTGTACTAAGAAGGTTATGCACTCCTATCTAGGGATATATACTTAACACAACATTGAAACTTGAGTTTGCTACTTATAATATTCATCCACTAAAGTGTATTTTATGCAATTGAGTCCATTACTTGTATTGTTGTTCAATTAGCATATTCAAATATTATATTTTTCACATATTATATTTTTCTCACCAATTAAATCAATCGACATTAACATTAAATCTAAAAATAAAAATATTTCATTTCTGCAATTCTTCGAATTTTAAAATCTACTAGAGATAAATGAATTGTCAATACTTTGTTGAATTTAAATTTTGCAATTTTCGGAATTGTCTCCTTTGCCTCAACGTAATTAGTAATGATTTATATAATTTTCAGGCAAATTATTTAAGAAAAAGCAAAAGTAATCAACTGTAATAAGAAGATTCTGCACTCCCATCTAGGGATATATGCTTAACACAACATTGAAACTAGAGACTGTTATTTATAATATTCATCCTCTAAAGTGTATTTTATGCAATTAAGTCCATTACTTGTATTTTTGTTCAATTAACATATTCAAATATAATATTTTTCACATATTATATTTTTCTTACCAATTAAATCAAACAACATTAACATTAAATCTAAAAATCAAAATATTTCATTTTTGTAATTCTTTGAATTTTAAACTCTGCTAGGGATAAATGAATTGTTAATACTCTGTTGAATTTAAATTTTGCAATTTTCGGAATTGTCTCTTTTGCCTCAACATAATTTGAAATGATTTATATAATTTTCAGTCAAATTACTTAAGACAAAGCAAAAGCAATAAACTATAACAAGAAGGTCCTGCACTCCTATCTAAGCATATATGCTTAACACAACATTGAAACTAAGGATTGCTATTTATAATATTCATCCATGAAAGTGTATTTTATGTAATTGAGTCCATTACTTGTATTTTTGTTCAATTAACATATTCAAATATTATATTTTTCACACATTATATTTTTCTCACCAATTAAATCAAACGACATTAGAAATAAATTTAAAAATCAAAATATTTCAATGTTGCAATTTTTTCAATTTTAAAATCTGCTTGGGATAACTATATTGTCAATACTTTGTTGAATTTAAATTTTGCAATTTTCCAAATTGCCACCTTCGCCTCAACGCAATTTGAAATGATTTATATAATCTTCAGGCAAATTACTTAAGAAAAAGTAAAAGCAATGGATTGTAATAAGAAGGTTTTGCACTCCCATCCAAAGATATATGGTTAATACAAAATTGAAACTTGGGATTACTATTCATAATATTCATCCACGAAAGTGTATTTTATGCAATTGAGTGCATTACTTGTGTTTTTGTTCAATTAACTTATTCAAATATTGTATTTTTCTCACCAATCAAATCAAAGGACATGAATAACAAATTTAAAAAGCAAAATATTGCATTTTTTCAATTTTCAGAATTTTAAAATCTGCTAGGGATAAGGGATAAAGAAATTGTCAATAATTTGTAGAATTTAAATTTTGAAATTTTCTTAATTGTCTCCTTTGCCTCAATGTAATTTGAAATGATTTATAAAATTCCTATTTTCAGACAAATTACTTAGGAATAAGGAAGCCTAATGGACTCTAAAAAGATGGTTCCCTACTCCCATCTAGGGATGTATGCTTTACACAACTTTGAAACTTGAGATTGCTATAATATTCATCCATTAAAGTGTCTTTTGTGGAATTGAGTCCATTACTTGTGTATTTTTTCAATTGACATATTCAAATATTATATTTTTCACATATTATATTTTTCTCACCAATTAAATCAAATGACATTAACAACAAATTTGAAAATCATAATATTACATTTTTGCAATTTTTAGAATTTTAAAATCTACTAGGGATAAAGAAATTGTTAATAGTCTATAGAATTTAAATTTTGCAATTTTCTTAATTGTCTCCTTTGCCTCAATGTAATTTGAAATGATTTATAGAATTCTTGTCCTCAGACAAATTACTTAGGAAAAAGGAAATCTAATGGACTCTAAAAAGATGGTTCCCTAGTCCCATCTAGGAATATATGCTTTACATAACCTTGAAACTTGAGATTACTATTTATAATATTCATCTACTAATATTCATCTACTAAAGTGTCTTTTATGGAATTGAGTCCATTACTTGTATTTTTGTTCAATTAACGTATTCAAATATTGTATTTTTCCCACCAATCAAATCGAATGACATTAATAATAAATTTAAAAATCAAAATATCACATTTTTACAATTTTTAGAATTTTAAAATCTGCTAGGGAGAAATGAATTGTCAGTACTCTATTGAATTTAACTTTTACTATTTTCTTAATTGTCTCCTTTGCCTCGATGCAATTTGACATTATTTATATAATCTTCAAGCAAACTACTTAAGAAAAAATAAAAGCAATGGACTATAATAAGAAGGTTCTGTACTTCCATTTAGGGATATATACATAACACAACATTGAAACTAGGGATTGCTATTTATAACATTTATCGACTAAAGTGTATTTTATGCAATTGAGTCCATTACTTGTATTTTTGTTCAATTAACTTATTCAAATATTGTATCTTTCTCACTAATCAAATCAAACGACATTAATAACAAATTTAAAAATCAAAATATTACATTTTTTCAATTTTTAAAATTTTAAAATCTGCTAGGGAGAAAGAAATTGTTAATAATTTGTAGAATTTAAATTTTGCAATTTTCTTAATTGTCTCCTTTGCCTCAATGTAATTTGAAATGATTTATAGAATTCCTATATTCAGACGAATTACTTAGGAAAAAGGAAAATCAATGGACTCTAAAAAGATGGTTCCCCACTCCCATCTAGGGATATATGCTTTACACAACCTTGAGACTTGAGATTGCTATTTATAATATTAATCCACTAAAGAATCTTTTATGGAATTGAGTCCATTACTTGTATATTTGTTCAATTGACATATTCAAATATTATATTTTTTACATATTATATTTTTCTCACCAATCAAATCAAACAATATTAACAAGAAATTTAAAAATCAAAATATTCCATTGTTGATATTTTTAGAATTTTAAAATCTACTAAGGATAAATGAATTGTCAATACTCTATTGAATTTAAAGTTTGCAATTTTCTTAATTGTTTCCTTTGCCTCAATGCAATTTGAAATGATTTATAGAATTCTTGTCTTCTGACAAATTACTTAAGAAAAAAGAAAAGCAATGGACTCTAATAAGATGGTTCTCCATTCCCATTTACGGATATATGCTTTACACAACCTTGAAACTTGAGATTGCTATTTATGATATTCATCCACTAAAGTGTCTTTTATGCAATTAAGTCAATTACTTGTATTTTTCATCAATTAACATATTCAAATATTATATTTTTCTCACCAATTAAATCAAACGACATTAACATTAAATTTAAAAATCAAAATATTTCAATTTTGCAATTTTTAGAATTTTAAAATCTTCTAGTGATAACTCAATTGTCAATACTCTGTTAAATTTAAATTTTGCAATTTTTTGAATTGTCTCCTTTGCCTCAACGCAATTTGAAATGATTTATATAATTTTCAAGCAAATTACTTAAGACAAAGCAAAAGCAATGGACTATAATAAGAAGGTTCTGCACTCTCATTTAGGGATACATGCTTAACACAACACTAAAACATGAGATTGTTATTTATAATATTCATCCACTAAAGTGTATTTTATACAATTGAGTTCATTACTTGTATTTTTTTTTATTAACATATTCAAATATTATATTTTTCACATATTATATTTTTCTCACCAATTTAATCAAACGACATTAACAATAAATATAAAAATCAAAATATTTTGATTTTGCAATTTTTAGAATTTTAAAATCTGCTAGGGATAACTGAAGTCTCAATACTTTGTTGAATTTACCTTTTGCAATATTCTGAATCATCTCCTTTGCCTCAATGCAATTTGAAATGATTTATATAATCTTTAGGCAAATTTCTTAAAAAAAAAGCAAAAGCAATGTATTATAATAAAAAGGTTCTGCACTCCCATCTAGTGAAATATGTTTAACAAAACATTGAAACTTGGGTTTGCTATTTATAATATTCATCCAGTAAAGTGTATTTTATGCAATTGAGTTCATTACTTGTATTTTTGATCAATTAACATATTCAAATATAATATTTTTCACATATTATATTTTTCTCACCAATTAAATCAAACGACATTAACATTAAATTTAAAAATCAAAATATTTCAATTTTGCAATTTTTCGAATTTTAAAATCTGCTAGGAATAAGTGAATTGTCAATACTGTGTTGAATTTAAATTTTGTAATTTTCTGAATTTTCTCCTTTGCCTCAACGTAATTTGAAATGATTTATATAATATTCAGGCAAATTACTTAAGAAAAGGCAAAAGTAATGGACTGTAATAAGATGGTTCTGCACTCCCATCTTAAGATATATGTTTAACACAACATTGAAACGTGAGATTGCTATTAATAATATTCATCCACTAAAGTGTATTTTATGCAATTGATTCCACTACTTGTATTTTTGTTCAATTAACATATTTAAATATTATAATTTTCACATATTATATTTTTCTCACCAATTAAATTGAACAACATTAATAATAAATTTCAAAGTTAAAATAGTTCAATTTTCCAATTTTTAGAATTTTAATATCTACTAGAGATAAATGAATTGTCAATTCTCTGTTGAAGTTAACTTTTGCAATTTTCAGAATTGTCTCCTTCACCTCAACGCAATTTGAAATAATTTATATAATCTTCATGCAAATTGTTTAAGAAAAAGCAAAAGCAATGGGCTGTAATAAAAAGGTTCTGCACTCTCATTTTGGTATCTATATGCTTAAAACAACATTGAAACTTGAGATTGCTATTTATAATATTCATCCACTAAAGTGTATCTTATGCAATTGAGTCCATTATTTGTATTTTTGTTCAATTAACTTATTCAAATATTGTATTTTTCTAACCAATTAAATCAAATGAAATTAATAATTTATTTATAAATCAAAATATTGCACTTTTCAATTTTTGGAATTTTAAAATTTGTTAAGGATAAATGATTTGTCAATACTCTGTTGAATTTAAATTTTGCAATTTTCTGAATTGTCTCCTTTGCCTCAACACAATTTGAAATGATTTATATAATTTTCAAGCAAATTACTTCAGAAAAAGCAAAACCAATGGACTGTAATAAGAAGATTTTGCACTCTCATATAGGGATATATGCTGAACACAACATTGAAACTTGGGTTTCCTATTTATAATATTCATCCACTAAAGTGTATTTTATGCAATTGAGTCCATTACTTGTATTTTTGTTCAATTAACTTATTCAAATATTGTATTTTTCTCACCAATCAAATTAAACAACATTAACAACAAATTTAAAAATCAAAATATTGCATTTTTGCAATTTTTAGAATTTTAAAATTTGCTAGGGACAAGTAAATTGTCCATAATCTGTTGAATTTAGATTTTGCAATTTTCTTAATTATCTCCTTTGCCTCAATGTAATTTGAAATGATTTATAGAATCCTTGCCTTTAGACAAATTACTTAAGAAAAAGGAAAAGCAATGGACCCTAATAAGATGGTTCCCCACTCCTATATAAGGATATATACTTCACACAACCTTGAAACTTAAGACAATTATTTATAATATTCATCCACTAAAGTGTATTTTACGTAATTGAGTCCATTACTTGTATTTTTGTTCGATTGACATATTCAAATATTATATTTTTTACATATTATATTTTTCTCACCAATTAAATCAAACGACATTAACAATAAATTTAAAAATCAAAATATTGCATTTTTGCAATTTTTAGAATTTTAAAATCTGACAGAGATAAATGAATTGTCAATACACTATTGAATTTAACTTTTGCAATTTTCTGAATTGTCTCATTTGCCTTACTGCAATTTAAAATAATTTATATAATCTTCAGGCAAATTGCTTAAGAAAAAACAAAAGCAATGGACTTTAATAAGAAGGTTATGCACTCTCATCTAGGAATATATGTTAAACACAACATTGAAACTTGGGATTGCTATTTATAATATTCATGCACTAAAGTGTATTTTATGCAATTGAGTCCATTACTTGTATTTTTGTTCAACTAACTTATTCAAATATTGTATTTTTCTCACCAATCAATTCAAACAACATTAACAACAAATTTAAAAATCAAAATATTGCATCTTTGCAATTTTAAGAATTTTAAAATCTGCTAGGGGTAAATAAATTGTCAAAAATCTATTGAATATAATTTTGCAATTTTCTTAATTCTCTCATTTGCCTTAATGCAATTTGAAATGATTTATAGAATTCCTGTTTTTAGACAAATTACTTAAGAAAAAGGAAAAGCAATTGACTCCAATAAGATGGTTCTCCACTCCCATCTAGGGATATATGCTTCACACAACCTTAAAACTAGAGTTTGCTCTTTATAATATTCATCCACTAAAGTGTCTTTTATGCAATTGAGTCCCTTTATTTGTATTTTTATTCAATTAACATATTCAAATATTATATTTTTCACATATTATAATTTTCTCACCAATTAAATCAAACGACATTAACAATAAATATAAAAATCAAAATATTTCGATTTTGCAATTTTTAGAATTTTAAAATCTACTAGGGATAACTGAATTGTCAATACTCTGTTGAATTTAAATTTTGAAATTTTTTGAATTGTCTCCTTTACCTCAATGCAATTTGAAATCATTTATATAATTTTCACGCAAATTACTCAAGAAAAATAAAAAGCAATGGATCGTAATAAGATGGTTTTGCACTCCCATCTTCGGATATATGGTTAACACAACATTGAAACTTCGAATTGTTATTTATAATATTCATCCACCAAAGTGTATTTTATACAATTGAGTCCATTATTTGTATTTTTGTTCAATTAACTTATTCAATTATTGTATTTTTCTCACCAATCAAATCAAACGACATTAATAATTTATTTAAAAATCAAAATATTGCACTTTTGCAATTTTTAAAATTTTAAAATCTGCTAGGTATAAATATTTTGTCAATACTCTATTGAATTTAACTTTTCCAATTTTCTGAATTATCTCCTTTGCATCAACGTAATTTGAAATAATTTGTGTATTTTTCAGGCAAATTACTTAAGAAAAAGTAAAAGCAATTGACTGTAATAAGAAGGCTCTACACTACCATCTAGTAATATATGCTTAACACAATATTTAAACTTGGGACAACTATTTATAATATTCATCCACTAAAGTGTATTTTATGCAATTGAGTCCATTACTTGTATTTTTGTTCAATTAACATATCCAAATATTATATTTTTCACATATTATATCTTTCTCATCAATTAAATCAAACAACATTAATGATAAATTTAAAAATCAAAATATTTCAATTTTATAATTTTTAGAACTTTAAAATCTGCTAGGAATAACTAAATTCTCAATACTTTGTTGAATTTAAATTTTGCAATTTTCGGAATTGTCTCCATTGCCTCAACACAATTTGAAATGATTTATATAATCTTCAGGCAAATTACTTAAAAAAATAGCAAAAATAATGGACTGTAATAGGAAGGTTTTGCACCCCCATCCAGGGATATATGCTTAATACAACATTGAAACTTGGAATTGTTATTTATAATATTCATCTACTAAAGTATATTTTATGCAATTGAGTCCATTACTTGTATTTTTGTTCAATTAACTTCTTCAAATATTGTATTTTTCCCACCAATCAAATCAAACGACATTAATAATAAATTAAAAAATCAAAATATTTCAATTTTGCAATTTTTAGAATTTTAAAATCTAATATGGATAACTGAATTGTCAATACTCTATTGAATTTAAATTTTGCAATTTTTTGAATTGTCTCCTTTGCCTCAACGCAATTTGAAATAATTTATATAATTTTTAGGCAAATTATTTGAGAAAAAGCAAAACCAATGGACTGTAATAAGAAGGTTCTGCACTCCCATCTAGGGATATATGCTTAACACAACATTGAAACTTGGGTTTGCTATTTATAATATTCATCCACTAAAGTGTATTTTATGCAATTGAGTCCATTACTTGTATTTTTTTTCAATTAACTGATTCAAATATTGTATTTTTCCCACCAATCAAATCAAATAACATTGACAAAAAATTTAAAAATCAAAATATTTCAATTTTTCAATTTTTCAAATTTTAAAATCTGTTAGGGATAAGTGAATTGTCAATACTCTGTTGAATTTAAATTTTTCAATTTTTTGAATTTTCTCCTTTGCCTCAATGCAATTTGAAATGATTTATATAATCTTCAGGCAAATTACTTAGGAAAAAACAAAAGCAATGGACTGTAATAAGATGGTTATGCACTCTCATTTTAGGATATATGCTTAACATAACATTGAAACTTGGGATTGCTATTTATAATATTCATCCAATAAAATGTATTTTATGCAATTGAGTCCATTACTTGTATTTTTGTTCACTTAACATATTTAAATATTATATTTTTCTCTCCAATTGAATCGAACGACATTAATAATAAATTTAAAAGATAAAATATTTCAATTTTTCACTTTTTAAAACTTTAAAGTTTACTAGGGATAAATGAATGGTCAATTCTCTGTTGAAGTTAAATTTTGCAATTTTCAGAATTGTCTCCTTTGCCTTAACGCAATTTGAAATGATTTATATAATCTTCACACAAATTACTTAAGAAAAAGAAAAAGCAATGGATCGTAACAAGATGGTTCTACACTCCCATCTTCGGATATATGGTTAACACAACATTGAAACTTCGGATTGTTATTTATAATATTCATCCACTAAAATGTATTTTATGCAATTGAGTCCATTAATTGTATTTTTCTTCAATTGACATATTCAAATATTATAATTTTCACATATTATATTTTTCTCTCCATTTAAAACAAATGACAGTAATAATAAATTTAAAAGTTAAAATATTTCAATTTTGCAATTTTTTGAATTTTTAAATCTGCTAGAAATAAGTGAATTGTCAATGCTATGTTGAAATTAGATTTTGCAATTTTCAGAATTGTCTCATTTGCCTCAATGCAATTTGAAATGATTTATATAATCTTCATGCAAATTGCTTAAGAAAAAGCAAAAGCAATGGGCTATAATAAGAAGGTTTTGCACTCTCATGTAGGGATATATGCTTAACACAACATTGAAACTTCAGTTTGCTATTTATAATATTCATCCAATAAAGTGTATTTTATGCAATTGAGTTCATTACTTGTATTTTTGTTCAATTAACATATTCAAATATTATATTTTTCACACATTATATTTTTCTCACCAATGAAATCAAACGACATTAACATTAAATTTAAAAATCAAAATATTTCAATTTTTCAATTTTTTGAATTTTAAGATCTGCTAGGGATAAATGAATTGTTAATACTTTCTTGAATTTAAATTTTGCAATTTTCTGTATTATCTCCTTTGTCTCAACGCAATTTGAAATAATTTATATAATCATCAGGAAAATAACTTAAGAAAAAGCAAAAACAATCGACTGTAATCAAAAGGCTCTACCCTCACATTTAGTGATATATGCTTAACACAATATTGAAACTTGGGACAGCTATTTATAATATTCAGCCACTAAAGTGTATTTTATTCAATTGAGTCCATTACTTGTATTTTTGTTGAATTAACATATTCAAATATTATATATTTCACATAGCATATTTTTCTCACCAATTAAATCAAACGACATTAACGATAAATTTAAAAATCAAAATATTTCAATTTTGCAATTTTTAGAATTTTAAAATCTACTATGAATAACTCAATTGTCAATACTCTGTTGAATTTAAATTTTGCAATTTTTTGAATTGTCTCCTTTGTCTCAACGCAATTTGAAATGATTTATATAATTTTTAGGCAAATTACTTGAGAAAAAGCAAAAGCAATGAACTCTAATAAGAAGGTTTTGCACTCTCATCTAGGGATATATGCTTAACACAACATTGAAACTCGGGTTTTCTATTTATAATATTCATCCACTAAAGTGTATTTTATACAATTGAGTCCATTACTTGTATTTTTGTTCAATTAACTTATTCAAATATTGTATTTTTCCCACCATTTAAATCAAACGACATTAATAATAAATTTTAAAATCAAAATATTTCAATTTTGCAATTTTTTGAATTTTAAAATCTATTAGGGATAAGTGAATTGTCAATACTATGTTGAATTTAAATTTTGCAATTTTTTGAATTTTCTCCTTTACCTCAATGCAATTTGAAATGATTTATATAACTTTCAGGCAAATTACATAAGAAATATATAAAGAAATAGACTATAATAAGATGGTTATACACTCTAATATTAAGATATATGCTTAACACAACATTGAAACTTGGGATTGCTATTTATAATATTCATCCAATAGAGTATATTTTATGTAATTGAGTCCATTACTTGTATTTTTGTTCACTTAACATATTTAAATATTATAATTTTCACATATTATATTTTTTTCTCCAATTAAATCGAACGACATTAATAATAAATTTAAAAGTTAAAATATTTCAATTTTCCAATTTTTAGAATTTTAAAATCTACTAGGGATAAATGAATTGTCAATTCTCTGTTGAAGTTAAATTTTGCAATTTTCATAATTGTCTCCTTTACCTAACCGCAATTTGAAATGATTTATATAATTTTCGTGCAAATTGCTTAAGAAAAAGCAAAAACAATGGACTGTAATAAGATGGTTCTGCACTCCTATCTAGGGATATATACTTAACACAACATTGAAACTTGGGACTACTATTTATAATATTTGTCCACTAAAGTGTATTTTATGCACTTAAGTCCATTACTTGTCTTTTAGTTCAATTAACATATTCAAATATTATATTTTTCACATATTATATTTTTCTCACCAATTAAATCAAACAATATTAACATTAAATTTAAAAATCAAAATATTTCAATTTTGCACTTTTTTGAATTTTAAAAATCTACTGTGGATAATTGAATTTTCAATACTCTGTTGAATTGAAATTTTACAATTTTTTAAATTGTCTCCTTTGCCTTAATACAATTTGAAATGATTTATATAATTTTTAGGCAAATTACGTAAGAAAAAGCCATAGCAATGGACTGTAATAACAAAGTTCTGCACTCCCATCTAGGGATATATGCTTAACACAACATTGAAACTTGGGTTTGCTATTTATAATATTCATCCACTAAAGTGTATTTTATGCAATTGAGTCCATTACTTGCATTTTTGTTTATTTAACATTTTTAAATATTATAATATTCACATATTATATTTTTTTCATGAATTAAATCGAACGACATTAATAATAAATTTAAAAGTTAAAATATTTCAATATTTCAATTTTTAGAATTTTAAAATCTGCTAGGGATAAATGAATTGTCAATTCTCTATTGATGTTACTTAAGAAAAAGCAAAAGAAATGGATTGTAATAAGATGGTTCTGCACTCTCATCTTGGCATATATGCTTAACACAACATTGAAACTTGGGATTGCTATTTATAATATTTATCTACTAAAGTGTATTTTATACAATTGAGTCCATTACTTGTATTTTTGTTCACTTAACATATTTAAATATTATAATTTTCACATATTATATTTTTCTCTCCAATTAAATTGAACGACATTAATAATAAATTTAAAAGTTAAAATATTTCAATTTTCCAATTTTTAGAATTTTAAAATCTATTAGGGATAAATGAATTGTCAATTCTCTGTTGAAGTTAAATTTTGCAATTTTCAGAATTGTCTCCTTTGCCTTATCGCAATTTGAAATGATTTATATAATTTTCGTGCAAATTGCTTAAGAAAAAGCAAAAGCAATGGACTGTAATAAGATGGTTCTACACTCCCATCTAGGGATATATACTTAACACAACATTGAAACTTGGGACTACTATTTATAATATTCGTCCACTAAAGTCTATTTTATGCACTTGAGTCCATTATTTGTCTTTTTGTTCAATTAACATATTCAAATATTATATTTTTCACATATTATATTTTTCTCACCAATTAAATCAAATGACATTAACATTAAATTTAAAAATCAAGATATTTCAATTTTTCACTTTTTCGAATTTTAAAATCTACTACGGATAAAAAAATTGTCAATATTTTGTTGTATTTAAATTTTGCAATTTTCTGAATTATCTCCTTTGCCTGAACACAATTTGAAATGATTTATATAATCTTCAAGCAAATTACTTAAAAAAAAAAAAGCAAAAGCAATCGACTATAATAAGAAGGCTCTATACTCCCATCTAGTGATATATGCTTAACACAACATTGAAACTTGGGACTACTATTCATAATATTGATCCGCTAAAGTGTATTTTATGCAATCGAGTCCATTACTTGTATTTTTGTTCAATTAACATATTCAAATATTATATTTTTCTCACCAATTAAATCAAACGACATTAAGATTAAATTTAAAAATCAAAATATTTCAATTTTGCACTTTTTCAAATTTCAAAATCTACTACGGATAATTGAATTGTCAATACTCTGTTCAATTTAAATTTTACAATTTTTTGAATTGTCTCATTTGGCTCAATGCAATTTGAAATGACAAAGAAAAAGCAATGGATTGTAATAACAAAGTTCTGCACTCCCATCTAAGGATATATGCTTAACACAACATTAAAACTTGGGTTTGCTATTTATAATATTCATCCACTAAAGTGTATTTTATGCAATTGAGTCCATTACTTGCATTTTTGTTCATTTAACATTTTTAAATATTATAATATTCACATATTATATTTTTCTCACGAATTAAATCGACTGACATTAACAATAATTTAAAAGTTAAAATATTTCAATTTTCCAATTTTTAGAATTTTAAAATCTGCTAGGAATAAATGAATTGTCAATTCTCTATTGATATTAAATTTTGCAATTTTCAGAATTGCTTCCCTTACCTCAACACAATTTGAAATGATTTATACAATCTTCACGCAAATTGCTTAAGAAAAAACAAAAGCAATGAACTGTAATAAGAAGGTTCTTCACTCCCATTTAGGGATATATGCTTAACACAACTTTCAAACTTGAGATTGCTATTTATAATATTCATCCACTAAAGTGTATTTTATGCAATTGGGTCCATTATTTGTATTTTTGTTCAATTAACTTATTCAAATATTGTATTTTTCTCACTAATCAAATCATACGACATTAACAACAAATTGAAAAATCAAAATATTGGACTTTTGCAATTTTTGGGATTTTCAAATCTGCTAGGGATAAATGATTTGTCAATACTCTGTTGAATTTAAATTTTACAATTTTCTGAATTGTCTCTTTACCTTAACACAATTTAAAATGATTTATATAAGTTTCAAGCAAATTACTTAAGAAAAAGCAAAAGCAATGGACTGTAATAAGAAAGTTCTACAGTCCCATATAGGGATATATGCTTAACATAACATTAAAACTTGGGATTGCTATTTGTAATATTCATCCACTAAAGTGTATTTTCTGCAATTGAGTCTGTTACTTGTACTTTTGTTCAAATAACTTATTCAAAAATTGTATTTTTCTCACCAATCAAATCAAATGACACTAACAACAAATTTCAAAATCAAAATATTGCATTTTTGCAATTTTTAGAATTTTAAAATCTACTATGGACAAATAAATTGTCCATAATCTGTTGAATTTATATTTTGCAATTTTCTTAATCATCTCCTTTGCCTAAATGCAATTTGAAATGATTTATAGAATTCCTATTTTTAGACAAATTACTTAAGAAAAAGGAAAAGCAATGGAATCTAATAAGATAGTTCTGCACTCCCATCTAGCGATATATGCTTCACACAACCTTCAAACTTGAGATTGTTATTTATAATATTCTTCCACTAAAGTGTCTTTTATGTAATTGAGTATATTACTTGTATTTTTCTTCAATTAACATATTCAAATATTATATTTTTCACATATTATATTTTTCTCACCAATTAAATCAAACGACATTAATAATAAATATAAAAATCAAAATATTTCAATTTTGCAATTTTTAGAATTTTCAAATCTGCTAGGGATAACTGAATTGTCAATACTCTGTGGAATTTAAATTTTGCAATTTTTTGAATTGTCTCCTTTGCCTCAACGTAATTTGAAATGATTTATGTAATCTTTAGGCAAATTACTTAAGAAAAAGCAAAAGCAATTGAGTCTAATAAGAAGGTTCTGCACTCCCATCTAGGGATATATACTTAACACAACATTGAAACATAGGATTGCTATTTATAATATTCATCCACTAAGGTGTATTTTATGCAATTGAGTCCATTACATGTATTTTTGTTCAATTAACTTATTCAAAAATTGTATTTTTCTCACCAATTAAATCAAAATATTGCATTTTTGCAATTTTTAGAATTTTAAAATCTGCTAGGAACAAATAAATTGTCTATAATCTGTTGAATTTAAATTTTGCAATTTTCTTAATGGTCTCCTTTGCCTTAATGCAATTTGAAATGATTTATAGAATTTTTGTTTTCAGACAAATTACTTAAGAAAAAGGAAAAACAATGGACTCTAATAAGATGGTTCCCCACTCCTATCAAGGGATATATACTTCACACAACCTTGAAACTTGAGATTGCTATTTATAATATTCATCCACTAAAGTGTCTTTTATGCAATTGAGTTCATTACCTGTATTTTTGTTCAATTAGCAAATTCAAATATTATATTTTTCACATATTATATTTTTCTCACCAATTAAATCAAACGACATTAACATTAAATTTAAAAATTAAAATATTTCAATTTTGCACTTTTTTGAATTTTAAAATCTACTAAGGATAAATGAATTGTCAATACTCAATTGAATTTAAATTTCATAATCTTCAGAATTGTCTCCTTTGCCTCAACGCAATTTGAAATAATTTATGTAATCTTCAGGCAATTTACTTAAGAAAAAGCAAAAGCAATCGACTATAATAAGAAGGCTTTACACTCCCATCTAGTGATATATGCTTAACACAACATTGAAACTTGGGACTGCTATTTCTAAAGTGTATTTTATGCAATTGAGTCCATTACTTGTATTTTTGTTCAATTAACATATTCAAATATGATATTTTTCACATATTATATTTTTCCAACCAATTAAATCAAATGACATTAACAATAAATTTAAAAATCAAAATATTTCAATTTTTCAATTTTTCGAATTTTCAAATATGGTAGGGATAAGTGAATTGTCAACACTCTGTTGAATTTAAACTTTGCAATTTTCTGAATTGTCTCCTTTGTCTCAACGCAATTTGAAATAATTTATATAATCTTCAGGCAAATTACTTAAGGAAAAGTAAAAGCAATGGACTCTAATAAGAAGGTTCTGCACTCCCATCTAGAGATATATGCATAACACAACATTGAAATTTGGGATTGCTATTTATAATATTCATCCACTAAAGTGTATTTTATGCAATTGACTCTATTACTTGTATTTTTGTTCAATTAACTTATTCAAATATTGTTTTTTTCTCACCCATCAAATCAAACAATATTGACAACAAATTTAAAAATCAAAATATTGCATTTTTGCAATTTTTAGAATTTTAAAATCTGCTAGGGACAAATAAATTGTCCATAATCTGTTGAATTTAAATTTTGCAATTTTCTTAATCATCTCCTTTGCCTCAATGCAATTTGAAATGATTTATAGAATTCTTGTATTCAGACAAATTACTTAAGAAAAATGAAAAGCAATGGACTCTAATAAGATGATTCCCTACTCCCATCAAGGGATATATGCTTCACACAACCTTGAAACTTGAGATTGCTATTTATAATATTCATCCACTAAAGTGTCTTTTATGCAATTGAGTTCATTACCTGTATTTTTGTTTAATTAGCAAATTCAAATATTATATTTTTCACAAATTATATTTTTCTCACTAATTAAATCAAACGTAATTAACATTAAATTTAAAAATTAAAATATTTCAATTTTACACTTTTTCAAATTTTAAAATCTGCTAGGGATAAATGAATTGTCAATACTCACTTGAATTTAAATTTTGCAATCTTCAGAATTGTCTCCTTTGCCTCAACGCAATTTGAAATAATTTATGTAATCTTCAAGCAATTTTCTTAAGAAAAGGCAAAAGCAATCGACTATAATAAGAAGGCTTTACACTCCCATCTAGTGATATATGCTTAACACAATATTGAAACTTGGGACTGCTATTTGTAAAGTGTATTTTATGCAATTGAGTCCATTAGTTGTATTTTTGTTCAATTAACATATTCAAATATGATATTTTTCACATATTATATTTTTTCAACCAATTAAATCAAATGACATTAACAATAAATTTAAAAATCAAAATATTTCAATTTTTCAATTTTTCAAATTTTGAAATCTGGTAGGGATAAGTGAATTGTCAATACTCTGTTGAATTTAAACTTTGCAATTTTCTGAATTGTCTGCTTTGTCTCAACGCAATTTGAAATAATTTATATAATCTTCAAGCAAATTACTTAAGGAAAAGCAAAAGTAATGGACTCTAATAAGAAGGTTATGCACTCCTATATAGGGATATATGGTTAAACAATATTGAAACTTGGGACAGCTATTTATAATATTCATCCAATAAAGTGTATTTTATGCAATTGAGTCTATTATTTGTATTTTTGTTCAATTAAAATATTCAAATATTATATTTTTCTCTTATTATATTTTTTTCACCAATTAAATCAAACGACATTAACAATAAATATAGAAATCAAAATATTTCAATTTTGCAATTTTTAGAATTTTCAAATCTGCTAGGGATAACTGAATTGTCAATACTCTATTGAATTTAAATTTTACAATTTCCTAAATTGTCTCCTTTGCCTCAACGCAATTTGAAATGGTTTATATAATTTTTCTGCAAATTACTTAAGAAAAAGCGAAAGTAATAGACTGTAATAAGAAGGTTCTGTACTCCCATCTAAGGATATATGCTTAACACAACATTGAAACTTGAGATTGCTATTTATAATATTCGTTCAATAAAGTGTATTTTATGCAATTAAGTCCATTACTTGTATTTTTGTTCAATTAACTTATTCAAATATTGTATTTTTCTCACCAATGAAATCAAACGACATTAACAACAAATTTAAAAATCAAAATATTGCATTTTTGCAATTTCTAGAATATTAAAATCTGCTAGGGACAAATAAATTGCAAAATCTGTTGAATTTAAATTTTGCAATTTTCTTAATTGTCTCTTTTACCTCAATGCAATTTGAAATGATTTATATAATTTTCAGGCAAATTACATAAGAAAAAGCAAAAGCAATGGACTGTAATAAGATGGTTCTGCACTCCCATCTCGGGATATATACTTAAGGCAACATTGAAACTTGAGACTGTTATTTATAATATTCATCCACTAAAGTGTATTTTATGCAATTGAGTCCATTACTTGTATTTTTGTTTAATTAACATATTCAAATATGATATTTTTCACATATTATATTTTGCCCACCAATCAAATCAAATGACATTAACAATAAATTTAAAAATCAAAATATTTCAATTTTGCAATTTTTCGAATTTTAAAATCTGCTAGGGATAAGTGAATTGTCAATACTCTATTGAATTTAAATTTTGCAATTTTCTTAATTGTCTACTTTGTCTCAACGCAATTTGAAATGATTTATATAATTTTCAGGCAAATTACATAAGAAAAAGCAAAAGTAATGGCCTGTTATAAGATGGTTCTACACTCTCATCTTGGGATATATGCTTAACATAACATTAAAACTTGGGATTGCTATTTATAATATTCATCCACTAAAGTGTATTTTATGCAATTGAGTCCATTACTTGTATTTTTGTTCATTTAACATATTTAAATATTAGAATATTCACATATTATATTTTTCTCACGAATTACATCGAACGACATTAATAATAAATTTAAAAGTTAAAATATTTCAATTTTCCAATTTTTAGTATTTTAAAATTTGCTAGGGATAAATGAATTGTTAATTCTCTATTGATGTTAGATTTTGCAATTTTCAGAATTGTTTCCTTTGCCTTAATCCAATTTGAAATGATTTATACAATCTTCATGCAAATTGCTTAAGAAAAAGGAAAAGCAATGATATGTAATAGGAAGGTTCTGCACTCCCATTTAAGGATATATGCTTAATACAACATTGAAACTTGGGATTGCTATTTATAATATTCATCCATTAAAGTGTATTTTATGCAATTGGGTCCATTATTTGTATTTTTGTTCTATTAACTTATTCAATTATTGTATTTTTCTCACCAATCAAATCAAACGACATTAGAGATAAATGATTTGTCAATATACTGTTCTATTTAAATTTTGCAATTTTCTGAAATGTCTCCTTTGCCTCAACGCAATTTAAAATGATTTATATAATTTTCAAGCAAATTACCTAAGAAAAAGCAAAAGCAATGAACTCTAATAAGAAGGTTCTGCACTCCCATCTAGGGATATATGCTTAACACAACATTGAAATTTGGGACTGCTATTTATAATATTGATCAGCTAAAGTGTATTTTATGCAATCGAGTCCATTACTTGTATTTTTGTT
>JAHOYR010005849.1:131241-155178 GCA_023213295.1 Bruguiera hainesii | reverse complement strand
ATATTCAAATATTATATTTTTCTCACCAATTAAATCAAACGACATTATCATTAAATTTAAAAATCAAAACATTTCAATTTTGCACTTTTTCAAATTTTAAAATTTACTACGGATAATTGAATTATCAATACTTTGTTGAATTTAAATTTTACAATTTTTTGAATTGTCTCATTTGCCTCAATGCAATTTGAAATGATTTATATAATCTTCAGTCAAATTATTTAAGAAAAAGTAAAGGTAATGGACTGTAATAAGAAAGTTATGCTCTCCTATCTAGGGATATATGCTTAACACAACATTGAAATTTTGGACTGCAATTTATTCACTAACGTGTATTTTATGCAATTGAGTCCATTGCTTGTATTTTTGTTCAATTAACATATTCAAATATTATATTTTTTACATATTATATTTTTCTCACCAATGAAATCAAATGACATTAACAATAAGTTTAAAAATCAAAATATTCCATTTTTGCAATTTTTAGAATTTTAAAATCTGCTAGGGATAAATGAATTGTCAATACTCTGTTGAATTTAACTTTTGCAATTTTCTGAATTGTCTCCTTTGCCTCAATGTAATTTGAAATGATTTATATAATCTCCAGGAAAATTAGTTAAGAAAAAGCAAAAGCAATGGACTGTAATAAAAAGGTTCTGTGCTTCCATCTAGGGATATATGCTTAAGACAACATTGAAACTTGAGTTTGCTAATTATAATATTCATTTACGAAAGTGTATTTTATGGAATTGAGTCAATTACTTGTATTTTTTTCAATTAACATATTCAAATATTATATTTTTCACATATTATATTTTTCTCAGCAATTAAATTAAACGAGATTAACAATAAATTTAAAAATCAAAATATTCTATTTTTGCAAGTTTTAGAATTTTAAAATCTACTAGGTTTAAAGAAATTGTTAATAATCTGTAGAATTTAAATTTTTCAATTCTCTTACTTGTCCCCATTGCCTCAATGTAATTTAAAACGATTTATAGAATTCCTATTTTCAGACAAATAAATTAGGAAAAAGGAAAACCAATGGATTCTAAAAAGATGGTTCCTCATTCCCATTTGGGATATATGCTTTACACAACCTTGAAACCTGAGATTGCTATTTATAATATTCATCCACTAAAGTGTCTTTTATGGAATTGTGTCCATTACTTGTATGTTTGTTCAATTGACATATTCAAATATTAAATTTTTCACATATTATATTTTTCTCACCAATTAAATCAAATGACATTAACAATAAATTTAAAAATCAAAATATTGCATTTTTTCAATTTTTAGAATTTTAAAATCTACTAGAAATAAATGAATTGCCAATACTCTGTTGAATTTAACTTTTGCAATTTTTTGAATTGTCTCCTTTGCCTTAACGCAATACGAAATGATTTATATAATTTTTAGGCAAATTATTTAAGAAAAAGCAAAAGCAATGGACTGTAATAAGAAGGTTATGCATTCTCATTTAGGGATATATGCTTAAGACAACATTGAAACTTGGGTTTGCTATTTATAATATTCATCCACTAAAGTGTATTTTATGCAATTGAGTCCATGACTTGCATTTTTGTTCAATTAACATATTCAAATATTATATTTTTCTCACCAATGAAATCAAACGACATTAACAATAAATTTAAAAATCAAAATATTGCATTTTTTCAATTTTTAGAATTTTAAAATCTGCTAGAGATAAATGAATTGTTAGTACGCTGTTGAATTTAACTTTTGCAATTTTCTGAATTGTCTCCTTTGCCTCAACACAATTTGAAATGATTTATATAACTTTTAAGCAAATTACTTAAGAAAAAGCAAAAGCAATAGACGGTAATAAGAAGGTTCTGCATTCCCATATAAGGATATATGCTTAAGACAACATTGAAACTTGGGTTTGCTATTTATAATATTCATCCACTAAAGTGTATTTTATGCAATTGAGTCCATTACTTGTATTTTTGTTCATTTAACATATTCAAATATTATATTTTTCACATATTATATTTTTCACACCAATTAAATCAAACCACATTAACAATAAATTTAAAAATCAAAATATTTCAATTTTGCAATTTTTCGAATTTTCAAATCTGCTAGAGATAAGTGAATTGTCAAAACTCTGTTGAATTTAAATTTTGCAATTTTCTAAATTGTCTCCTTTGCCAAAACGCAATTTGAAATGATTGATATAATCTTCAGCCAAATTACTTAAGAAAAAGCAAAAGCAATGGACTATAATAATAAGGTTTTGCACTCCCATCTAAGGATGTGTGCTTAACACAACAATGAAACTTGGAATTGCTATTTATAATATTCGTCCACTAAATTTTTTTTATGCAATTGAGTCCATCACTTGTATTTTTGTTCAATTAAGATATTCAAATATCGTATTTTTCTCACCAATCAAATCAAATAACATTCACAATAAATTTGAAAATTAAAATATTCCATTTTTGCAATTTTTAGAATTTTAAAATCTGTTAGGGATAAATGAATTGTCAATACTCTGTTGAATTTAAATTTTGCAATTTTGTTAATTGTCTCCTTTGCCTCAAAGCAATTTGAAATGATTTATAGTATTCTTGTCTCTAGACAAATTACATAAGAAAAAAGAAAAACAATAGACTCTAAAAAGATGGTTCTCCACTCCCATCTAGGGATATATGCTTCATACAACCTTGAATCTTGGGATTGTTATTTATAATATTCATCCACTAAAATGTCTTTTATGCAATTGAGTTCATTACTTGTATTTTTGTCCAATTAGCATATTCAAATATTATATTTTTCACATATTATATTTTTCTCACCAATTAAATCAAACGACATTAATAATAAATTTCGAAATCAAAATATTGCATTTTTGCAATTTGTTGGAATTTTAAAATCTGCTAGGGATAAATGAATTGTCAATATTCTGTTCAATTTGACCTTTGCAATTTTCTGAATTGTCTCTTTTGCCTAAACATAATTTGAAATGATTTATATAATTTTCGGGCAAATTACTTAAGAAAAAAAAAATGTAATGGACTGTACTAAGAAAGTTCTGCAGTCCCATCTAGGGATATATGCTTAACACAATATTGAAACTTGGGTTTGCTATTTATAATATTCATCCATTAAAGTGTATTTTATACAATTGAGTCAATTACTTGTATTTTTGTTCAATTAACATACTCAAATATTATATTTTTTACATATTATATTTTTCTCACCAATCAAATTAAACGACATTAACAATAAGTTTAAAAATCAAAATATTTTATTTTTACAATTTTTAGATTTTTAAAATCTGCTAGGGATAAATGAATTGTCAATACTTTGTTGAATTTAACTTTTGGAATTTTCTGAATTGTCTCCTTTGCCTCAATGCAATTTGAAATGATTTATATAATATGCAGGCAAATTACTTAAGAAAAAAGCAAAAGCAATAGACTGTAATAAAAAGGTTATGCACTCCCATCTTGGGATATATGCATAAGACAACATTAAAACTTGGGTGTACTATTTATAATATTCATCCACTAAGGTGTATTTTATGCAATTGAATCCATTACTTGTAATTTTATTCAATTAACTTATTCAAATATTATATTTTTCACATATTATATTTTTCACACCAATTAAATCAAACCACATTAATAATAAATTTAAAAATTAAAATATTTTAATTTTGCAATTTTTTGAATTTTAAAATCTGTTAGGGATAAGTGAATTGTCAAAACTCTGTTGAATTTAAATTTTGTAATTTTTTAAATTGTTTCCTTTGCCTTAATGTAAGTTGAAATGGTTTATATAATCTTCAGGCAAATTACTTAAGAAAAAGCAAAAGTAATGGACTGTAATAAGAAGGTTATGCACTTCCATCTAGGGATATATGGTTAAGACAACATTGAAACTTGGGTTTGCTATTTATAATATTTATCCACTAAAGTGTATTTTATGCAATTGAGTCCATTACTTGTATTTTTGTTCAATTAACATATTCAAATATTATATTTTTCACATATTATATTTTTCTCACCAATGAAATCAAACGACATTAACAATAAATTTAAAAATCAAACTATTCCAATTTTGCAATTTTTAGAATTTTTAAATCTGCTAGGAATAAATGAGTTGTCAAAACTCTGTTGAATTTAAATTTTGCAATTTTCGAAATTGTCTCCTTTGCCTCAACGCAATTTGAAATGATTTATATAATTTTCAGGCAAATTGCATATGAAAAAGCAAAAGCAATAGATTGTAATAAGAAGGTTTTGCACTCTCATCTAGGGATATATGCTTAACACAACATTGAAACTTAGGTTTGCTATTTATAATGTTCATCCAGAAAGTGTATTTTACGCAATTGAGTCCATTACTTATATTTTTATTCAATTAACATATTCAAATATTATATTTTTCACATAAAATTATTTTTCTTGCCAATTAAATCAAATGAAATTAACATTAAATTTAAAAATCAAAATATTTCAATTTTGCATTTTTTCGAATTTTAAAATCTGTTAGGGATAAATGAATTGTCAATACTCTATTGAATTTAAATTTTGCAATTTTTGAAATTGTCTTCGTTGTCTCAACACAATTAGAAAAGATTTGTATAATCCTCAGGCAAATTACTTCAGAAAAAATGAAAAACAATCGACTGTAATAAGAAGGTTCTGCACTCCCATCTAGGCATATATGCTTAACACAACATTCAAATTTGGAACTACTATTTATAATATTTATCCACTAAAGTGTATTTTATGCAATTAAGTCCATTACTTTGTTTAATTAACATTTTCAAATATTATATTTTTCATATATTATATTTTCCTCACCAATTAAATCAAACGACATTAACAATAAATTTAAAAATCAAAATACTTCAATTTTGCAATTTTTTGAATTTCAAAATCTCCTTGGGATAAGTATATTGTCGGTACTCTATTGAATTTAAATTTTGCAATTTCTTAAATTTTCTCCTTTGCCTAAACGCAATTTAAAATGATTTATATAATCTTTAGGTAAATTACTTAAGAAAAAGCAAAGGCAGTGGACTATAATAAAAAGGTATGCACTCGCATATAAGGATATATGCTTAGCACAACATTGAAACTTGAGTTTGCTATTTATAATATTCATCCACTAAAGTGTATTTTATGCAATTGAGTCAATTACTTGTATTTTTATTCAATTAACATATTCAAATATTATATTTTTCACATATTATATTTTTCTCACAAATGAAATCCAACGACATTAACAATAAAATAAAAAATCAAAATATTCCATTTTTTCAATTTTTAGAATTTAAAAATCTGCTAGGGATAAAAAAATTGTTAATAATCTGTAGAATTTAAATTTTGAAATTTTCTTAATTGTTTCCATTGCCTCAATGTAATTTGAAACGATTTATAGAATTCCTATTTTCTGACAAATTTCTTAGGAAAAAGGAAAACCAATGGACTCTAAAAAGATGGTTCCCCACTCCCATTTGGGATAAATGCTTTACACAACTTTGAAACTTGATATTGCTATTTATAATATTGATCCACTAAAGTGTCTTTTAAGGAATTGTGTCCATTATTTGTATTTTTGTTCAATTGACATATTTAAATATTATATTTTTCACATATTTTATTTTTCTCACCAATTAAATCAAACGACATTAATAATAAATTTAAAAATTAAAATATTGCATTTTTACAATTTTTAAAATTTTAAAATCTGCTAGAGATAAATGAATTGTCAATACTCTATTGAATTTAACTTTTGCAATTTTCTAAATTGTCCCCTTTGCCTCAACGCAATTTGAAATGATTTATATAATATTCAGACAAATTACTTAAGAAAAAGCAAAAGTAATGGATTGTAATAAGAAGGTTCTGCACTCCCATTTAGGGATATATGCTTTGCATAACATTGAAATTTGGGACTGTTATTTATAATATTCATCCACTAAAGTGTATTTTATGCAATTGAGTCTATTATTTGTATTTTTGTTCAATTAATATATTTAAATATTATATTTTTCTCACCAATGAAATCAAACGACATTAACAATAAATTTAAAAATCAAAATATTCCATTTTTGCAATTTTTAGAATTTTAAAATCTACTAGGGATAAAGAAATTCCTAATAATTTGTAGAATTTAAATTTTGCAATTTTCTTAATTGTCTTCTTTGCCTCAATGTAATTTGAAAGGATTTATAGAATTTCGGTCTTCAGACAAATTACTTAGAAAAAAGGAAAAGCAATGGACACTGAAAAGATGGTTCCCCACTCCTATTTGGGATAAATGCTTTACACAACCTTGAAACTTGAGATTGTTATTTATAATATTCATCCACTAAAGTGTCTTTTATGGAATTGTGTCCATTACATATATTTTTGTTCAGTTGACATATTCGAATATTATATTTTTCTCATCAATTAAATCAAACGATATTAATAATAAATTTAAAAATCAAAATATTGCATTTTTGCAATTTTTAAAATTTTAAAATCTGCTAGGGATAAATGGATTGTTAATACTCTGTTGAATTTAACTTTTGCAATTTTTTGAATTGTCTCCTTTTCCTTAATGCAATTTGAAATGATTTATATAATTTTCAGGCAAATTAGTTAAGAAAAAACAAAAGTAATGGACTGTAATAAGAAGGTTATATACTCCCATCTAGGGATATATGCTTAACACAACATTGAAACATGGGTGTGCTATTTATAATATTCATCCACTAAAGTGCCTTTTATGCAATTGAGTCCATTACTTATATTTTTGTTCAATTAACATATTCAAATATTATATTTTTCTTACCAAATAAATCAAACGATATTAACATTAAATTTAAAAATCAAAATATTTCAATTTTACATTTTTTCGAATTTTAAAATCTTCTAGGGATAAAGGAATTGTCAATACTCTGTTGAATTTAAATTTTGCAAATTTTGGAATTGTCTCCGTTGTGTCAACACAATTTGAAAAGATTTATATAATCTTCAAGCAAATTATTTCAAAAAAAGCAAAAACAATTGACTGTAATAAGAAGGTTCTGCACTCCCATTTAGGGATATATGCTTTGCATAATATTGAAATTTGGGACAGTTATTTATAATATTCATCCATTAAAGTGTATTTTATGCAATTAAGTCCATTATTTGTATTTTTGTCTAATTAACATATTCAAATATTATATTCTTCACATATTATATTTTTCTCACCAATGAAATCAAATGACATTAATAATAAATTTAAAAATCAAAATATTGCATTTTTGAAATTTTTAGAATTTTAAAATCTGCTAGGGTTAAATGAATTGTGAATACTCTATTGAATTTAAATTTTGCAATTTTGTTAATTGTCTCCTTTGCCTTAATGCAATTTGAAATGATTTATATAATTCTAGTTTTCAAACAAATTCCTTAATAAAAAGGAAAAATAATGGACTTTAATAAGGTGGTTCCCCACTCTTTTCTAGGGATATATGCTTCACACAACCTTGAAACTTGAGAGTACTATTTATAATATTCATCCACTAAAGTGTCTCTTATGCAATTTAGTCCATTACTTGTATTTTTACTCAATTAACATATTCAAATATTATATTTTTCACATATTATATTTTTCTCACCAATTAAATCAAACGACATTAACATTAAATTTAAAAATCAAAATATTTGAATTTTTCAATTTTTCAAATTTTAAAATCTATTAGGGATAAATGAATTGTCAATACTCTGTTGAATTTAAATTATGCAATTTTCTGAATTGTCTCCTTGGCCTTAAAGTAATTTGAAATAATTTATATAATGTTCAGGCAAATTACTTAAGAAAAAGCAAAAGCAATGGATTGTAATAAGAAGGTTTTGTAATCCCATCTACGGTTATATCCTTAACACAACATTGAAATTTGGGATTCCTATTTATAATATTCATCCACTAAAGTGTATTTTATATAATTGAGTCCATTACTTATATTTTTGTTCGATTGAGATATTCAAATATTGTATTTTTCTCACCAATCAAATCAAACGACATTAACAATAAATTTACAAATCAAAATATTGCATTTTTGCAATTTCTAAAATTTTAAAATCTGCTAGGGATAAATGAATTGTCAATTCTCTGTTCAATTTAAATTTTGCTATTTTCTGAATTGTCTCTTTTGCCTCAATGCAATTTGAAATGATTTATAAAATCATCAGACAAATTACTTATGAAAAGCAAAAGCGATGGACTGTAATAAGAAGGTTCTGCACTCACATATATGGATATATGCTTAACAGAACATTGAAACTTGAAATTGCTATTTATGATATTCATCCACTAAAGTGTATTTTATACAATTAAGTCCATTACTTGTATTTTTGTTCAATCAAGATATTCAAATAATGTATTTTTCTCACCAATCAAATCAAACAACATTAACAATAAATTTAAAAATCAAAATATTGCATTTTGCAATTTTTAGAATTTTAAAATCTGTTAGGGATAAAGGAATTGTCAATACTCTATTGAATTTAAATTTTTCAATTTTCTTAATTGTCTCCTTTGCCTCAATGCAATTTGAAATGATTTATAAAATTATTGTTTTTAGACAAATTATTTAAGAAAAATGAAAAGCAATGGATTTTAATAAGGTGTTTCCCCACTCCTAACTAGGGATATATGCTTAATACAACATTGAAACGTGAGACTGCTATTTATGATATTCATCCACTAAAGTGTATTTCATGCAATTAAGTCCATTACTTGTATTTTTGTTCAATTAAGATATTCAAATATTGTATTTTTCTCACCAATTAAATCAAATGACATTAACAATAAATTTAAAAATCAAAATATTGCATTTTTGCAATTTTTAGAATTTTAAAATCTACTAGGGTTAAATGAATTGTGAATACTCTATTGAATTTAAATTTTGCAATTTTGTTAATTGTCTCCTTTGCCTCAATGCAATTTGAAATGATTTATAGAATTCTTGTCTTTAGACAAATTACTTAAGAAAAAGGAAAAGCAATGGACTTTAATAAGGTGGTTCCTCACTCCTTTATAGGAATATATGCTTCACACAACCTTGAAATTTGAGAGTGCTATTTATAATATTCATCCACTAAAGTGTCTTTTATGCAATTCAGTCCATTACTTGTATTTTTGTTTAATTAACATATTCAAATATTATATTTTTCACATATTATATTTTTCTCACCAATTAAATCAAACGACATTAACAATGAATTTAAAAATCAAAATATTTCAATTTTGCAATTTTTAGAATTTTAAAATCTATTAGGGATAAATGAATTGTCAATACTCTGTTGAATTTAAATTTTGCAATTTTCTAAATTGTCTCCATTGCTTCCATGCAATTTGAAATAATTTATATAATGTTCAGGCAAATTACTTAAGAAAAAACAAGAGTAATGAACTGTAATAAGAAGGTTTTACACTCCCATTTAGGGATATATGCTTAACACAACATTGAAACTTAGGATTGCTATTTATAATATTCATCCACTAAAGTGTATTTTATGCAATTAAGTCCATTACTTGTAATTTTGTTCAATTAAGATATTCAAATATTGTATTTATCTCACCAATCAAATCAAACGACATTAATAACAAATTTAAAAATCAAAATATTGCATTTTTTCAATTTTTAGAATTTTAAAATCTATTAGGCATAAATAAATTGTCAATAATCTATTGAATTTAAATTTTGAAATTTTCTTAATTATCTCCTTTGTCTCAATGCAATTTAAAATGATTTATAGAATTATTATCTTGAGACAAATTAGTTAAGAAAAAGGAAAAGGAATGGACTCTAATAAGATAGTTCCCCACTCCCATATAGGGATATATGCTTCACAAAACCTTGAAACTTGAGATTGCAATTCATAATATTCATCTACCAAAGTGTCTTTTATGCAATTGAATCCATTACTTATATTTTTGGTCAATTAATATATTCAAATATTATATTTTTCACATATTATATTTTTCTCACAAATTAAATCAAACGACATGAACAATAAATTGAAAAATCAAAATTTTTCCATTTTGCAATTTTTTGAATTTTAAAATCTGCTAGGGATAAATGAATTGTCAATACTTTATTGAATTTAAATTCTGCAATTTTCTGAATTTTCTCCTTTGCCTCAAAGTAATTTGAAATAATTTATATAATCTTGAGGCAAATTACTTAAGGAAAAGCAAAAGCAATGGATTGTAATAAGAAGATTCTGTAATTCCATCTAGGGTTATATCCTCAAAACAACATTGAAACTTGGGATTGTTATTTATAATATTCATTCACTAAAGTGTATTTTATGCAATTGAGTCCATTACTTGTATTTTTGTTCGATTAAGATATTCAAATATTGTATTTTTCTCACTAATCAAATCAAATGACGTTAACAATAAATTTAAAAATCAAAATATTGCATTCTTGCAATTTCTAGAATTTTAAAATCTGTTAGGGATAAATGAATTGTCAATTTTCTATTGAATTTAAATTTTGCTATTTTCTGAATTGTCTCATTTGCCTCAATGCAGTTTGAAATGATTTATATAATCACCAGGAAAATTACATATGAAAAAGCAAAAACAGTCAACTATAATAAGAAAGTTCTCCACTCCCATCTAGGAATATATGCTTAACACAACATTGAAACTTGGGACTACTATTTATGATATTCATCCATTAAAGTGTATTTTATGCAATTAAGTCAATTACTTGTATTTTTGGTCAATTAAGATATTCAAATATTGTATTTTCTCACCAATCAAATCAAATTGACATTAACAATAAATTTAAAAATCAAAATATTGCATTTTTGCAATTTTTAGAATTTTAAAATCTGTTAGGGATAAATGAATTATAAATTCCTTATTGCATTTAAATTTTGCTATTTTTAGAATTGTCTCTTTTGCCTTAACGCAATTTGAAATGATTTATATAATCATCAGCCAAATTATTTATGAAAAAGCAAAAGCAATCGACTGTAATAAGAAGGTTCTGCACTCCCATCTAGGGATATATGCTTAACACAATATTGAAACTTGGCACTGTTATTTATGATATTCATCCACTAAAGTTGTATTTTATGCAATTAAGTCCGTTACTTGTATTTTTGTTCAACTAAGATATTCAAATATTGTATTTTTCTCACCAATCAAATCAAACAACATTAACAATAAAATTAAAAATCAAAATATTGCATTTTTGCAATTTTTAGAATTTTTAAATATGCTAGGGATAAATAAATTCTCAATAATCTGTTGAATTTAAATTTTGAAATGATTCATATAATATTCAGGCAAATTACTTAAGAAGAAGTAAAAGTAATAGACTGTAATAAGAAAATTCTGCACTCCTATCTAGAGATATATGCTTAACACAATATTGAAACTCGGGTTTGCTATTTATAATATTCATCCACTAAATTGTATTTTATGTAATAGAGTTCATTACTTGTATTTTTGGTCAATTAACATATTCAAATATTATATTTTTCACATATTATATTTTTCTCACCAATTAAATCAAACAACATTAACAATAAATTGAAAAATCAAAATATTTCAATTTTGTAATTTTTTGAATTTTAAAATCTACTATAGATAAGTGAATTGTCAATACTCTATACAATTTAAATTTTGCAATTTTCTAAATTACCTCCTTTACCTCAACGCAATTTGAAATGATTTATATAATATTCAAGCAAATTACTTAAGAAAATGCAAAATCAGTGGATTGTAATAAGAAGGTTCTGTAATCCCATCTAGGGTCATATCCTTAACATAACATTGAAACTTGGGAGTGCTATTTATAATATTCATCCACTAAAGTGTATTTTATGCAATTGAGTCCATTACTTGTATTTTTGTTCGATTAAGATATTCAAATATTGTATTTTTCTCACCAATCAAATCAGACGACATTAATAATAAATTTAAAAATCAAAATATTGCATTTTTGCAATTTCTAGAATTTTAAAATCTGCTAGGGATAAATGAATTATCAATTCTCTGTTGAATTTAAATTTTTCTATTTTCTAAATTGTCTCCTTTGCCTCAATACAATTTGAAATGATTTATATAATCACCAGACAAATTACTTATGAAAAAGCAAAAGCAATCAACTGTAATAAAAAAGTTCTGCACTCTCATATAGGGATATATGCTTAACATAACATTGAAACTTGGGACTGCTATTTATGATATTCATCTACTAAAGTGTATTTTATACAATTAAGTCAATTACTTGCATTTTTGTTCAATTAAGATATTCAAATATTGTATTTTTCTCACCAATCAAATCAAACGACATTAACAATAAAATTAAAAATCAAAATATTGCATTTTTACAATTTTTAGAATTTTAAAATCTACTAGGGATAAATGAATTGTCAATACTTTGTTGAATTTAAATTTTGTAATTTTCTTAATTGTCTCCATTGTCTTAATGCAATTTGAAATGATTTATAGAATTCTTGTCTTCAGACAAATTGTTTTAGAAAAAGGAAAAGCAATAAACTCTAATAAGGTGGTTCCCCACTCCTATCTAGGGATATATGCTTAACACAATATTGAAACTTGAGACTGCTATTGATGATATTCATCCATTAAAGTGTATTTTATGCAATTAAGTCCATTACTTGTATTTTTGTTCAATTAAGATATTCAAATATTGTATTTTTCTCACCAATCAAATCAAATTGACATTAACAATAAATTTAAAAATCAAAATATTGCATTTTTGAAATTTCTAAAATTTTAAAATCTACTAGGGATAAATGAATTGTCAATTGTCTGTTGAATTTAAATTTTGCTATTTTCTGAATTGTCTCCTTTGCCTCAATGCAATTTGAAATTATTTATATAATCACTAGGCAAATTACTTATGAAAAAGCAAAAGCAATCGACTGTAATAAGAATGTTCTGCACTCTCATCTTGGGATATATGCTTAACACGACATTGAAACTTGAGATTGCTATTTATAATATTCATCCACTAAAGTATATTTTATGCAATTGAGTCCATTACTTGTATTGTTGTTCAATTAAGATATTCAAATATTGTATTTTTCTCACCAATCAAATCAAACGACATTAACAATAAATTTAAAAATCAAAATATTGCCTTTTTGAAATTTTTAGAATTTTAAAATCTACTAGGGATAAATGAATTATCAATACTCTTTTGAATTTAAATTTTGCAATTTTCTTAATTGTCCCCTTTGCCTCAATGCAATTTGAAATAATTTATAGAATTCTTGTCTTCAGACAAATTACTTAAGAAAAAGGAAAAGCAATGGACTCTTGTTGTTCCCACAGCTTTGTATGGGTTGTAATTGTTGTCAACTAGGGTTAAGTGTGCAAGAAAGTAAAGCCACATGGAAGGGCAAGAAAGTAAATCCGCCGTGTAAGGGCAAGAACGTAAATTCGCCACATAAGCCTTACTAAGGTTTCATGGAAGAGAGTATATAAAGGCCTTGAAAGACAAAACAAAAAAGGGGGGCCAACAAAATTGAATAAACAACAACCCTACAATAACCGGCCAAAAAGAAGAGAAAATAATATACCAAAAGGGAACCCTATTATTGGCCAAAAAAAAAAAAGGAGAAAAAGAGGAGACGGCTGAAGGGGGGCTGAACGAAGAACAGAGGTTGAGAGGAGATGGCCGAAAAGAGAGCAGAACGGCAAGAGATCAGAAATGACACCATTGGGAGAGCAAACCAGAAACGCCACCACTGGGAGAGCAAACTAGAATGTGCGACCTCTTGCAAGGAAACTAGAAACATGTCCTGCAAGCAAACCAGAAACGCACAACCAGTAAGAGAAGAAATAAGAAACAGACCTCCTGGAAGAGAAGACAGCAGACCTGGTATTTGTGAGACCACCCAGAAGAGAAGACAGCAGACCTGGCATCTGTGAGATCACCCAAAAGAGAAGACAGCAGACCTGGTATTCGTGACACCACCTGGAAGAGAAGACAGCAGACTAGAAGCGTGAGGCAGGCCAAGAGACGTGAAACGACAGACCATAAGCGTGGGTGTACATCAGGAGATGGTGTGAGACCAGAAGCGTGGGTGTATGTCAAGAGATGGCATGAGACCAAAACGTGCAATGGCGTGATAGACCAGAAGCGTGAGGACAGGCCGTGAAACAGTAAGACTGTGAAATATGAGACGGGTAAGACCGTGAGACGGTGAAAGCAGGAACTGTGTGAAACAACTTAGAGAAGGAATTCAGCGAAGTATCGGAAAGAACTCAACATATTTCTAGATTTCTTCAAGTTCAAGAGAGGTTAGAGAGCGTTGCGGTGAACTTCTAAGCGGCAGTGGAGCAACCTTTCAATTCAACAGAGGCAAGACAAGCTAGAAGAAGGGTAGACACAGTAAGTGACACTCTTTGTATTGTACTTGCTTAGTAATTGCAATAGTGAAAGAAGTAGAAGATTAAGACATCCATTGTAATTGGAATTCTCAAGTATAGTGGATAGTCTCGGTAAGAGAGAGTCCCTACCATCGTGGATGTACGTCACGTTGACGAAACCACGTAAATTTCATGTGTCCTTAATTTGCTTTACGTTCTGTGTTTTGAATTGAGTTATGAACACAACTAAAGTATCAACCAACTCGTAACCTAATGAAGACCTAAACAAGAACATCCGAATTGTCTATTAGACAAGGTGTCTGAAAGGTGACTTTGGAGACTATTGTGATTAGTAGGTAGCAATAGATCTACCTTAGTCAAATCTAAGAAAGAGTTCGCTTTTAAGAAGAGATTGAAATTGTTCACTTACTTGCAAATTGCGAATTGTGGTGATACTGATTCACCCCCCTCTCGGTATCACAAACTAGTAGATCCTAGGGTGAAGTTGGGAACTTCAATTGGTATCAGAGCACAAGTTCACCATGATAAAGCTTAACAGCTTGGTGTACTAGTTTGAAGAGTTTCAGAAGTTTTAACTTGTTTAGCATACTGAGAAATGAACGCCAGTACCAACACCAGCACCAGCACTACTTACAGAAAGAAGGTTCCAATCTTTAACAAAACCAACTACCATATGTGGAGAGCGAGAATGCAGGTGGTATTTGCAACCATGGGCTTGAACGTGGTGAAATCTATACATGAGGGTTTTGAGCCTCCAGAAGAAGGTAAAGATCCAACTCCAGAGGAATTAAGACAGTTTGAGATAAATGGGAAGGCCTCAAATGTCATCATTTTAGCATTGACAGATATTGAATATGCTAAAGTTATGGACTGCAAAACTGCCAAGGAGATATAGGACAGATTGCAGAAAGTCTATGAAGGTGATGGCAGAATGAAGGAGGCTAAGCTTCAAGTTTTCAAGGAGAGATATGAATCTCTCAGAATGCAGAAAAATGAGACAGTCCAAGAGTTCTTCACTAGGGTTATTGATGCTGTAAATGATCTAAGAAGTCATGGGGAGAACAAGAAGGACTCATTTATTGTGAAGAAAATTATGAGAATTCTGCCTGAGAGGTTTGCCTCAAAGGTGGCAGCCATAGAGGAGAGTAGAGATTTCAATTCTATGTCTCTGCATGATCTTTAGTGCAATCTCATTGCATATGAGATGAGAATAAAGTCAATTGAGAGCTCCTCAACGTCAAAGGTATCAAAGGAGGCAGCTTTCAAAGCTATGAAACACTTGAAGATAAAAGAAGAGGAAGAATCATCCAGTGAGGATGATGATGATGATGAGGAAGAAAGTGAAGTTAAAGTGTTGGCATACTTCATAAGGAAGTTCAAAAAGGGGTCTAAGAAGGGAAAAGGACAGTTGTCCTTGAGATGTTATCATTATGGACAAACTGGACACTTTGCTTCTCAGTGCAAAGTGAAACTTGATGATGAAGATGAGCATGGTGATGATGAGCAGAATTCAAAATGGAGAAGACCATCATTCAAGTCAAGTAAGTCCAGCAAGAAGACTGCTAACCCACAGAAGAAGAAGAGAGGCTCATTCAAGAGTTATGTGAGCCAGACAAAAAAAGCCGATGAGGAGGAAGATGTAGACTCATCAGATGAGCATGCCTTTATGGCATCAGCTCGATATGGTAGTTTAACCTCTGAAGAGGAAGAGGAGATTGATGAAGAAAAACCATATCTTGAAACTAAGTTAGAAGCAGCTTTAAAGGAGATAATCAAAAGGGGTAGAACCATAAGAAGGTTGAAGGCCTGTATAAAACAAGTTGAAGCAAAGATTGAGGAAGCAAAAAGTCAAAAGGATGAAATAAGGGTTGAACATATTGACTTGAAGAGAAGATTTAAAGAACATATCAAAATATGTGAAGACCTTACTATGGATCTTGGCTCAAGAACTTCAACAATTGAAGAAATGGAGATAAAGTTGCTGAGACTTCAGCAACAACTCAAAAAGAGTGAAGAGAACTTGCAGAAGTTTTAAGTGATAGGAGAAACAAGCTCTGCAAGAGAAAAGAAGAATGAAGAGAAAGTGCAACAATTTGATGCTGCACTGCTTAAAGATAACAAGACTTTGCCATATAAGTTGAAAGAGAAGGTTAAGTCTCAGAAAGAAAAGACTGATCAGCCAGGAACAGTGAAGGCTGAAAATAAAGAAGATTTGAAGAAGCAACCTAGGGTTGCAAACAAAAATGAAGAAAAGAAAGTCAGCCAGTAAAGGGCTATGGCTGAACAGAAGAAGGAGAAGAAGGTGACTTAAATGAAAGTCACACAAGCAAAGAAGCCAGCAACCTTGCCTACACAGCAAGTAATGAACAAAAGAAAAGAAGCTGTGATTAGACCCAAGAAGAGGTAGTTTCAAGGTTACTGTCTTTATTGTGAAGTTTGGGGTTATAAGGCAAGTAAATGCTGGTGGAGAAGGCCAGTATATGTATCCAACTTGAGAAGATACGGTGCTGCATACAAGGGGAGACAATACAAAATTCAGAGGAGAACAGCTGTTGTGAGTTCTTGCACATATTGTAAAAGGCAAGGACACACTGACAAGGGTTGTTGGTGGAAGGCCAAACCAATGGTTTCAAAGAACAAGTTTGCTATATTGGGAGATTTGGAACAGTGTGAAAGGTGCGGGCATGATAGCCATAATGCCAAGAGATGCATGACACTTCTCCCTAAGTAAGAGAAGGCATTAAATGGCACAGTGAAAACAATTAGTACAGTCAAAGTTAAGAAAAAGGAGAAAGCTATCATCAAGCCAGTTCAAAAGAAGGAATATAAAGCTAAAAGGGAGGTGGCTAATATAGCTGAAATTTCACTAAAGGCTGACTACAAGGATAAGCAGTGGATCCTTGATAGTGGGTGCATTTCACACATGACAGGAGATAAGAGTAAATTATCAAAACTGAAAAAGTCAAGAGAAGGCAGAGTCAAGTTTGGCAATGATGATTCACTCAATATCAGTGGTCAAGGGTCAGTAAATATTGGAAAATGAAAGCTGAAAGATGTTCTGCACGTTGAAGGACCCAGATATAATCTAGCATCTGTTAGCCAACTATGCAATGAAGACTATAAAGTGATATTCACAAAAACATGTTGCCAAGTAAAGAGTAAAGAAGGCAATACTATTGCAGCTGAGAAAAGAACAGCTGAAAATTTATATGTGATTGATAAGAACAAGACAAACAACTGTTTACTTACAAAAAAAGAAGAAAATCAACTTTGGCATAAGAGGTTGGGACACTTAACACAGAAGAATATGAGGAAACTGACCACTACTCATGCAATCAGAGACATTCCAGACCTCAAGAGAGAGAGGGAGTATGTCTGCTCAGCATGTTTTAAAGGAAAACAGGTCAAAAAGCAGTATAAGACCAAAGAAGTCAGTTCTAAAGTAGTGCTTGACATTGTACATACTGATTTGTGTGGGTTGATGAGAACAAAAGGGTTGAATGGTGAGAGGTACTTCATCTTGTTTGTTGATGATTATTCCAGAAGGACCTACATCATGCACCTCAAACACAAGTCAGAAGTTTTGAAATGCTTCAAGAGATACAGAAGATTGGCTGAAAATGAGAGTGGAAAGAAGATCAAAATATTGAGGTCAGATCAAGGCACTGAATTCATAAATGGAGCTTTTGAAGATTACCTTGAGAAGCATGGAATTCACCATTAGATGGTAGCAGCAAGAACACCTCAACATAATGGGGTGGTAGAGAGGAAAAATAGAGTTGTGGTTGAAATGGCAAGAACTCTATTGCTGGAATCCAGACTTCACACAAGATTTTGGACAGAAGCAACATTTACAGCCGTGCACCTATTAAACAGAGTTTTACTAAGGCCCAATATTGATAAGACTCCATATGAGCTATGGAGTTGGAGTGGGAAGAAGACAACAGCCAAGTATCTTAAAATCTTTGGCAGCCCATGTTTTGTGAAGAACAAGGAGCAAAACTTGGGAAAATTCCATGCTAGGTCAGATGAAGGAATCTTTGTGGGATACTCAGCAAAGACAAAAGGTTACAGAGTTTTTCTGCATAAACTGGGAAAAGTGGTCACTTTCAGTGATGTGAGAATAGATGAAAACTAGAAAACAATGCATAATGGAGAAGCTGAGGACAGTGAAGAAGATGACTTCACGATAGATGAAGAATCTGACCAACATGAAGAAGAGGGAAAAGAAGTAAGTTCAGACTCAGAGAAGAGTGAGTCTGAAGATGAAGAAGGAGATTCTCTTGCAACTAAGACTGTGCAAGAGAGAAAGACAAAGAAGACATGGACCAGTGCTTATCAAGGAAATTAGATAATAGGTGACCCATCAGTAAGAGTTACAACAAGAAGAAGAATTGTGGGAGCTACTGCTTTACTCTCACAAGTTGAACCTAATTTTGTTGAAGAGGCTGCACAAGACAAAGCCTGGGTCAAAGCTATCAATGAGGAGTTGGACCAAATTGAGAAGAATGAAACATGGGAGCTGGTCCTAAGACCCACTAATAAGAATGTCATAGGAACAAAATGGGTGTTTAAAAATAAACACAATGAAGATGGCAAAGTGGTGAGGAACAAGGCTAGGCTAGTTTGCAAAGGCTACACTCAGATAGAAGGAGTAGATGTTGATGAAACTTTTGCACCAGTAGTAAGGCTGGAAACTATCAGAATGTTCTTAGCTTTGGTAGCACATAAGAGGTATAAAGTTTACTAGATGGATGTGAAATCAGCCTTTCTGAATGGGCTCTTGAAAGAAGAAGTGTATATTGAACAACCCGATGGAGTACAAATCAATGAAGATGAGACACACATGTGTAAGCTGAAGAAAGCCTTGTATGGCTTTAAATAAGCCCCAAGAGCATGGTACAGCAGGCTGGACTCGTATTTAAGAACGTTGAACTTCAGAAGAGAAATAGTTGATAATAACCTATATGTGTTCAACTCAGAGAAAGGCCAACTGATAACCATAGTATATATAGATGACATCATCTTTAGAAGGGATCACTCTGAGCTATGCTAAGAATTTGCACAAAAGATGAGTGAGGAATTTGAGATGTCATTGATTGGAGAAATGACTTACTTTCTTGGATTACAGATAAAACAGTGTGAAGAAGGTATTTTTATTTCTCAGACAAAATATACCAAAAAGATGTTGAAAAAGTTTGGCATGGAGGATAGTAGACTTGTCAGTACCCCTATGTCAGTAGGCTGTAAGTTAACAAAAGGTCAGGAAGGAAGGAGTACAAGCCCTACAAAATACAGGAAGATGATAGGGAGCCTTCTGTACCTTACAGCATCAAGGCTTGATCTCATGCAAGCTGTGTGCATCGCCAGCAAATTCCAAGCTGATCCTAAGGAATCTCATGTGTTGGTAGTGAAAAGAATCCTAAGATACCTCAAGGGGACACTGGAAATGGGCTTGTGGTATCCTGCCATAGATTCTATAAAACTACGAGCATACACTGATGCAGATTGGGTAGGAAGTACAGATGACAGAAAATCAACCAGTGGCTGTAGCTTCTACTTGGGTTCAAAGTGTGTTGCATGGCTAAGTAGAAAGCAAAACAGTGTTGCTTTGAGCACAGTGAAGGCTGAGTATATGGCTGCTTGTGCAGCATGTACTTAGGTGATATGAATGCAAAGACAATTGGCCGATTTGGGTGTTGAAGTGAAGTTACCAGTGAGTGTACTTTATGATAATCAAAGTGCAATTGATCTTAGTAAAGAATCCAGTTCAACATTCAAGGGCCAAGTATACTAACATCCGATATCACTTTATCAAGGATCAAGTGGAAAAGGACACAATTCAGTTGGAGTATGTCGGCACTAAAGATCAAATCTCAAATATTCTAACTAAACCTCTATCCATAAAGTTATTTGAAAAGCACAGAATAAGTCTATCTATGCAAATGCCTCCTCAAGCCTGAAGTTTAAGTGACTCCTTTATCTCTACTTTGTAGGTTTTTCAAATTTGTAATTGGTTGGCAAAGGGGGAGAGAAGCAACAGTGCAGGGGGAGCTGTTAAGGAAGAGGGAGTGCATATTTAGGGGTAGTTATAATCCATCTACTTCTGGATTATTACTTTAAGAAGATTATGAAGGACTGCTACATAATGGTTTTTGTTGTGAGTGTTGCCAACAATTTCAAAGGGGGAGATTGTTGTTCCCACAGCCTTGTATGGGTTGTAATTGTTGTCAACTATGGTTAAGTGTGCAAGAAAGTAAAGCTACATGGAAGGGCAAGAAAGTAAATTCGCCACGTAAGGGCAAGAACGTAAATCTACCACGTAAGCCCTATTAGGGTTTCATGGAAGAGAGTATATAAAGGCCTTGGAAGACAAAACAAAAAAGGGGGGCCAACAAAATTGAATAAACAGCAACCTTACAACAATCAGCCAAAAAGAAGAGAAAATAATATGCCAAAAGGGAAAAAAAAGGAGAAAAAGAGGAGACAGCTAAAGGGGGACTGAACGAAGAACAGAGGTCGAGAGGAGATGGCCAGAAAGAGAGCAGAACGGCAAGAGATCAGAAACGACACCACTGGGAGAGCAAACCAAAAATATCACCACCGGGAGAGCAAATCGGAACGTGCGACCTCCTGCAAGGAAACCAGAAACACATCCTGCAAGCAAACCAAAAATGCACAACCAGCAAGAGGAGAAACAAGAAACAGACCTCCTGGAAGAGAAGACAGTAGACCTGGTATCCGTGACACCACTCGGAAGAGAAAACAGCAGACTAGAAGTATAAGGCAGGCCGAAAGACATGAACCAAAAAAACCAGTAGCGTGAGGCAGGCCAAGAGACATGAAACAACAGACCAAAAGCATGGGTGTACGTCAAGAGACGACGTGATAGACCAGAAGTGTGAGGACAGGCTGTGAAACAGTAAGACCTTGAAATAGGAGACGGGTGAGACCGTGAGACGGTGAAAGCAAGAGATGTGTTAGACAACCTAGAGAAGAAATTCGGCAAAGCATAAAAAAGAACTCAACGTATTTTCAGATTTCTTCAAGAGAGGTTAGAAAGTATTGCAGTGAACTTTTAAGCGGCAGTGGAGCAGCCTTTCAATTCAACAGAAGCAAGATAAGCTAGAAGAAGGGTAGACATAGTAAGTGACACTCTTTGTATTATATTTGCTTAGTAATTGCAATAGCGAAAGGAACAGAAAATTAAGACATCCATTGTAACCGGAATTCTCAATTATAGTGGATAGTCTCGGTAAGGGAGAGTCCATACCACCGTGGATGTACGTCATGTTGACGGAACCACGTAAATCTCGTGTGTCCTTAATTTGCTTTACGTTCTGTGTTTTGAATTGAGTTGTGAACGCAGCTAAAGTATTGGCCAACCCATAATCGAACGAAGACCTAAACAAAAACATCCGAATTGTCTATTAAGCAAGGTGTTTGAAAGGTGACTTTGGGGACCATTGTGATTACTAGGTAGCAATAGATCTACCTTAGTCGAATCTGAGAAAGAGTTCACTTTTAAGAAGAGATAGAAGTTGTTCACTTACCTGCGAATTGCGAATTGCGAATTGTGGTGATACTAATTCACCCTCCCTCTCAGTATCACAAACTAGTAGATCTTAGGGTGAAGTTGGGAACTTCAACTCTAATAAGGTGGTTCCCCACTCCTATCTAGGGATATATGCTTCACACAACCTTGAAACTTGAGATTGCTATTTATAATATTCATCCACTAAAGTATCTTTTATGCAATTAAGTCCATTACTTGTATTTTTGTTCAATTAACATATTCAAATATTATATTTTTCACATATTATATTTTTCTCACCAATTAAATCAAACGACATTAACAATAAATTTAAAAATCAAAATATTGCACTTTTGCAATTTTTAGAATTTTACAATCTGAAATTTGAGATTGTTATTTATAGTATTCATCCACTAAAGTGTCTTTTATACAATTGAGTCCATTATTTGTATTTTTGGTCAATTAACATATTCAAATATTATATTTTTCACATATTATATTTTTCTCACCTATTAAATCAAATGACATTAACAATAAATTGGAAAATCAAAATATTTCAATTTTGCAATTTTTTGAATTTTAAAATATACTATGGATAATTGAATTGTGAATACTCTATTTAATTTAAATTTTGCACTTTTCTAAATTGCCTTCTTTGCCTTAACGCAATTTGAAATGTTTTATATAATCTTCAAGCAAATTACTTATGAAAAAAACAAAAGTAATGGATTGTAATAAGAAGGTTTTGCACTCCTATCTAGAGATATATGCTTAACAAAACATTGAAACTTGGGATTGCTATTTATAATATTCATTCACTAAAGTGTATTTTATGCAATTGAATCCATTACTTGTATTTTTGTCCAATTAAAATATTCAAATATAATATTTTTCACATATTATATTTTTCTCACCAATTAAATCAAACGACATTAACAATAAATTTAAAGATCAAAATATTTCAATTTTCCAATTTTTAGAATTTTAAATTTTGCTAAGGATAAATGAATTGTCAATATTTTGTTGAATTTAAATTTTCCAATTTTCTGAATTGTCTCCTTTGTCTCAACTCAATTTGAAATGATTTATATAATCTTCTAGCAAATTACTTAAAAAAAGCAAAAGCAATAAACTGCAACAAGAAGGTTCTGCACTCCTAACAAGAAGGTTTTGCACTCCCATCTAGGGATATATGCTTATCATAACATTGAAAGTTGGGATTGTTATTTATAATATTCATCCACTAACGTGTATTTTATGCAATTGAATCCATTACTTGTATTTTTGTTCAATTAACTTCTTAAAATATTGCATTTTTCCCACCAATCAAATCTAACGACATTAACAACAAATTTAAAATCAAAATATTGCATTTTTGCAATTTTTAGAATTTTAAAATCTATTAGGGATAAAAAAATTGTCAATAATCTGCAGAATTATAATTTTGCAGTTTTCTTATTTGTCTCTTTTGCCTCAATGTAATTTGAAATGATTTATAGAATTATTGTCTTCAGACAAATGTTTTTAGAAAAAGGAAAAGCAATGGACTCAAATAAGATGGTTCCTCACTCCCATCTAGGGATATATGCTTCACACAACTTTGAAATTTTAGATTGCTATTAATAATATTCATCCACAAAAGTCTCTTTTATCTAATTGAGTCCATTACTTAGATTTTTGTTCAATTAATATATTCAAATATTATATTTTTCACATATTATGTTTTTCTCACCAATTAAATCAAACGACATTAATAATAAATTTAAAATGAAAATATTTCAATTTTGCAATTTTTAGACTTTTAAAATCTATTAAGGATAAATGAATTGTTAATACTTTCTTGAATTTAAATTTTGCAATTTTCTAAATTGTCTCCTTTACTTCAAGGCAATTTGAAATAATTTATATAATCTTTAGGCAAATTACTTAAGTAAAAACAAGAGCAATGGATTGTAATAAGAAGGTTCTACACTCCCATCTAGGGATATATGTTTAACACA
>JAHOYR010005849.1:78185-131141 GCA_023213295.1 Bruguiera hainesii | reverse complement strand
TGCATTTTTGCAATTTTTAGAATTTTAAAATCTACTAGGGATAAATGAATTGTCAATACTCTGTTGAATTTAAATTTTGCAATTTTCTGAATTGTCTCCTTTGCCTCAACGCAATTTGAAATGATTTATATAATCTTCAGGAAAATTACTTAAGAAAAAGCAAAAGCAATGGATTGGAACAAGAAGGTTCTGTACTCCCATTTAGGGATATATGCTTAACACAACATTGAAACGCGAGATTGCTATTTATAATATTCATCCACTAAAGTATATTTTATGTAATTGAGTCCATTACTTGTATTTTTGTTCAATTAATTTGTTCAAATATTGTATTTTTCTCACTAATCAACTCAAACAGCATTAACAATAAATTTAAAAAAGAAAATATTGCATTTTTGCAATTTTTAGAATTTTAAAATTTGTTAGGGATAAATGAATTGCCAATACTTTATTAAATTTAAATTTTACAATTTTCTAGATTGTCTCATTTGCTCATTGCAATTTGAAATGTTTATATAATTCTTGTTTTAAGACAAATTACTTAAAAAAAAGGAAAAGCAATAGACTCAAATAAGATGGTTCCCCACTCCCATTTAGGGATATATGCTTCACACAATTTTGAAACATGAGATTGTTATTTATAATATTCATCCACTAAAATCTCTTTTATGCAATTGAGTCCATTACTTGTATTTTTGTCTAATTAAAATATTCAAATATTATATTTTTCACATATTATATTTTTCTCACCAATTAAATCAAACGGCTTTAACAATAAATTTAAAGATCAAAATATTTCAATTTTCCAATTTTTAGAATTTTAATTTCTGCCAGGAATAAATGAATTGTCAATGCTCTGTTGAATTTAAATTTCCCAATTTTCTAAATTGTCTCCTTTACCTCAACTTAATTTGAAATGATTTATATAATCTTCTGGCAAATTACTTAAGAAAAAGAAAAAGCAATGGACTATAACAAGAAGGTTCTGCACTCCTAACAAGAAGGTTTTGCACTCCCATCTAGGGATATATGCTTATCACAATATTGAAAGTTGGGATTGCTATTTATAATATTCATCCACTAACGTCCATTTTATGCAATTGAATCCATTACTTGTATGTATTTTTGTTCAATTAACTTCTTAAAATATTGCATTTTTCCCACCAATCAAATCTAACGACATTAATAACAAATTTAAAAATCAAAATATTGCATTTTTGCAATTTTCAGAATTTTAAAATCTATTAGGAATAAATAAATTGTCAATAATCTGCAGAATTATAATTTTGCAATTTTCTTATTTGTCTCCTTTGCCTCAATGCAATTGAAATGATTTATAGAATTATTGTCTTCAGACAAATTTTTTAAGAAAAAGGAAAAACAATGGACTCAAATAAGATGGTTCCCTACTCCCATCTAGGGATATATGTTTCACACAACTTTGAAACTTGGGATTGCTATTGATAATATTCATCCACAAAAGTCTCTTTTATCCAATTGAGTCCATTACTTGGATTTTTGTTCAATTAACATATTCAAATATTATATTTTTCACATATTATGTTTTTCTCACCAAGTAAATCAAACGACATTAACAATAAATTTAAAAATGAAAATATTTCAATTTTGCAATTTTTAGACTTTTAAAATCTATTAAGGATAAATGAATTGTTAATACTCTGTTGAATTTAAATTTTGCAATTTTCTAAATTGTCTCCTTTGCTTCAAGGCAATTTGAAATAATTTATATAATCTTCAGGCAAATTACTTAAGAAAAAACAATAGCAATGGATTATAATAAGAAGGTTCTACACTCCCATCTAGGGATATATGTTTAACACAACATTGAAACATGGGATTGCTATTTATAATATTTATCCACTAAAGTGTATTTTATGCAATTGAGTCCATTACTTGTAATTTTGTTCAATTAAGATATTCAAATATTGTATTTTTCTCACCAATCAAATCAAACGACATTAACAATAAATTTAAAAATCAAAATATTGCATTTTTACAATTTTTAGAATTTTAAAATCAACTAGGGTTAAATGAATCCTCAATACTCTATTGAATTTAAATTTTGCAATTTTCTTAATTGTCTCCTTTGCCTTAATGCAATTTGAAATGATTTATAGAATTCTTGTCTTCAAGCAAATTACTTAAGAAAAAGGAAAAGCAATGAACTCTAATAAAGTGGTTCCCCACTCCTATCTAGGGATATATGCTTCACACAACCTTGAAACTTGAGATTGCTATTTATAGTACTCATCCACTAAAGTGTCTTTAATGCAATTGAGTCCATTACTTGTATTTTTGTTCAATTGAGATATTCAAATATTGTATTCTTCTCACTAATCAAATCAAACGACATTAACAATAAATTTAAAAATCAAAATATTGCATTTTTGCAATTTTTAGAATTTTAAAATTTGCTAGGGATAAATGAATTGTCAATACTCTGTTGAATTTAAATTTTGCAATTTTCTGAATTGTATACCTAGGGTATTCAAGATGGATATGGACGCCACACTCCAGAAAAGGAAGGAATTTAGGAGTGATAAGTCGATTTGAACGCCACGAGAAGAAGTACCTGTTGATAAGTTCTTTAGTTCTTAAAAGAACCGAGGGAGAAAAACCCTTACTTTCTATTTCTTTCAAAGTTGTCTTATTTCCAAAGCTTACAAGGGGTGCCTATTTATAGGCTTAGATAGCAATCCTAAAGGGGTAAAATTCCTATTTAGGAGAAATCCCTATTTTGGGGGAATTTCGGACTAATTCCAGCACATACAATGAACTCCTATTTAGGAGTGAATGCTATCACTTAGTTTGACCCATTAAGTAGTCCAATTATATTAATTAGGCCTAGAATCTCTTTAAAACTTGAATTCGCACCATTTGAAGCTTGGTTGGCCTGAATGTCTTGAATCAGCCCACTTAGTGCTTCTTTAATCTTTTTGGCTCTAGCTCATGTTATTGGGCCTTTTGGAATGTGCAATGGACCTCTTGCATCCATTGAAGTTCTAACTCGTGTAATTGGGCCTTCTGGCATGTGCAATGGACCTTTTGCATCCATTGAAGCTCTATCTTGTGTTATTGGGTCTTCTGGAATGTGCAATGGACTTTTTGCATCCTTTAAAGCCTTCCACCCTTCATCTTTATGGTTCTCATCAATATCCTTTGCCTTAACACAATTTTAAATGATTTATATAATCTTCAAGCAAAATTACTTAAGAAAAAGCAAAAGCTATCGACTGTAATAAGAAGGTTCTGCACCCCCATCAAGAGATATATGCTTTGAAACTTGGAATTGCTATTTATAATATTCATCCACTAAAGTGTATTTTATGTAATTGAGTCCATTACTTGTATTTTTGTTCAATTAAGTTATTCAAATATTGTATTTTTCTCACCAATCAAATCAAACGACATTAACATTAAATTTAAAAATCAAAATATTGCATTTTTGCACTTTCTAGAATTTTAAAATCTGCTAAGGATAAATGAATTATTAACTCTCTATTGAATTTAAATTTTGCAATTTTCTTAATTGTCTCCTTTGCCTCAATGCAATTTTAAATGATTTATAGAATTCTTGTCTTCATACAAATTACTTAAGAAAATGGAAAAATAATGGACTCTAATAAGTTGGTTCCCCACTCCTATCTAGGGATATATGCTTCACACAACCTTCGAACTTGAAATTGCTATTTCTAATATTCATCCACTAAAGTGTCTTTTATGAAATTAAGTCCATTACTTGTATTTTTGCTCAATTAACATATTCAAATATTATATTTTTCATATATTATATTTTTCTCCTCAATTAAATCAAACGACATTAACAATAAATTTAAAAATGAAAATATTTCAATTTTTGCAACTTTTAAACTTTTAAAATCTATTAAAGATAAATGAATTGTTAATACTCTATTGAATTTAAATTTTGCAATTTTCTAAATTGTCTCCTTTGCTTCAAGGCAATTTGAAATAATTTATATAATCTTCAGGCAAATTACTTAAGAAAAAACAAGAGCAATGGATTGTAATAAGAAGATTCTATACTCCCATCTAGGGATATATGCTTAACACAACATTGAAACTTGGGATTGCTATTTATAATATTTATCCACTAAAGTGCATTTTATGCAATTGAGTCCATTACTTGTAATTTTGCTCAATTAAGATATTCAAATATTGTATTTTTTTCACCAATCAAATCAAACGACATTAACAATAAATTTAAAAATCAAAATATTGCATTTTTGCAATTTTTAGAATTTTAAAATCTACTAGGGATAAATGAATTGTCAATACTCTATTGAATTTAAATTTTGCAATTTTCTTAATTGTCTCCTTTGCCTTAATGCAATTTTAAATGATTTATATAATCTTCAAGAAAAATTACTTAAGAAATAGCAAAAGCAATTGACTGTAATAAGAAGGTTCTGCACCCCCATCTAGGGATATATGCTTTGAAACTTGGGACTGCTATTTATGATGTTCATCCACTAAAGTGTATTTTATGCTATTAAGTACATTACTTGTATTTTTGTTCAATTAAGATATTCAAATATTGTATTTTTCTCACCAATTAAATCAAACGACATTAACAATAAATTTACAAATCAAAATATTGCATTTTTGCAATTTTTAGAATTTTAAAATTTGCTAGGGATAAATGAATTGTCAATACTCTATTGAGTTTAAATTTTGCAGTTTTCTTAATTGTCTCCTTTGCCTCAATGCAATTTGAAATGATTTATAGAATTCTTGTCTTTAGACAAATTACTTAAGAAAAAGGAAAAGCAATGGACTCTAATAATGTGGTTCCCCACTCCTATCTAGCAATATATGCTTCACACAACCATCAAACTTGAGATTGCTATTTATAATATTTATCCACTAAAGTGTCTTTTATGCAATTGAGTCCATTACTTGTATTTTTGTTCAATTAAGATATTCAAATATTGTATTTTTTCACCAATCAAATCAAACGACATTAATAATAAATTTAAAAATCAAAATATTGCATTTTTGCAGTTTCTAGAATTTTAAAATCTATTAGAAATAAATGAATTGTCAATTCTTTGTTGAATTTAAATTTTGCTATTTTCTGAATTGTCTATTTTGCCTCAACGCAATTTGAAATGATTTATATAATCTTCAGGCAAGTTACTTAAGAAGAAACAAAGGCAATGGACTGTAATAAGAAGGTTATGCACTCTCATCTATAGATATCTGCTTAACACAACTTTGAAACTTGAGATTACTATTTATAATATTCATCCATTAAAGTATCTTTTATGCAATTGAGTCCATTACTCGTATTTTTGTTCAATTAACATATTCAAATATTATATTTTTCACATATTATATTTTTCCCACCACTTAAATCAAACGACATTAATAATAAATTTAAAAATCAAAATATTTAAATGTTTCCATTTTTAAAATTTTAAAATCAGTTAGGAATAAATGAATTATCAATACTTTATTGAAGTTAAATTTTGCAATTTTCTAAATTGTGTCCTTTGCCTCAATGCAATTTGAAATGATTTATATAATTTTCAGGCAAATTAATTAAGAAAAAGCAAAAGCAATATATTGTAATAAGAAGATTCTGCACTCTCATCTAAAGATATATGCTTAACATAACATTGAAACTTGGGTTTGCTATTTATAATATTTATCCACTAAATTGTATTTTATTTAATTGAATCCATTACTTGTATTCCTGTTCAATTAATATATTCAAATATTATATTTTTCACATATTATATTTTTCACTTTTTATAAAGTGTATTTTATGCAATTAAGTCCATTACTTGTATTTTTGTTCGATTAAGATATTCAAATATTGTATTTTTTTCACCAATCAAATCAAACGACATTAACAATAAATTTTAAAATCAAAATCTTGCATTTTTGCAATTTCTAGAATTTTAAAATCTGCTAGGGATAAATGAATTGTCAATTTTCTGTTGAATTTAAATTTTGCCATTTTCTGAATTGTCTCTTTTGCCTCAACACAATTTGAAATGATTTATATAATCTTCAGGAAAGTTACTTAAGAAAAAAGAAAAGCAATGGACTATAATAAGAAGGTTCTGCACTTTCATCTAAGGATATCTGCTTAACACAACATTGAAACTTGGGATTGCTATTTATAATATTTATCCACTAAAGTGTATTTTATGCAATTGAGTCCATTACTTGTAATTTTGTTCAATTAAGATATTCAAATATTGTATTTTTCTTACCAATCAAATCGAAGGACATTAACAATAAATTTAAAAATCAAAATATTGCATTTTTGCCAATTTTAGAATTTTTAAATCTGCTAGACATAAATGAATTGTCAATACTTTGTTGAATTTAAATTTTGCAATTTTCTTAATTGTCTTTTTTGCCTTAATGCAATTTGAAATGATTTATAGAATTCTTGTATTCAGAAAAATTACTTAAGCAAAATGGAAAAGCAATCGACTCTAATAAGATGGTTCCCTACTCCTATCTTAGGATATATGCTTCACACAACCTTGAAACTTGAGATTGCTATTTATAATATTCATCCACTAAAGTGTCTTTTATGCAATTAAGTCCATTACTTGTATTTTTGCTCAATTAGCATATTCAAATATTATATTTTTCACATATTATATTTTTTTTAGCAATTAAATCAAACGACATTAACAATAAATTTAAAAATCAAAATATTTCAATTTTGCAAATTTTTGAATTTTAAAATCTGCTATGAATAAGTGAACTATCAATACTCTATTGAATTTAAATTTTTCACATATTATATTTTTTTCAACAATTAAATCAAACTACATTAACAATAAAATTAAAAATCAAAATATTTCAATTCAAATATTTAATTTTTGACATATTATATTTTTCGCACCAAATAAATCAAATGACATTAACATTAAATTTAAAAATCAAAATATTTCATTTTTGCAATTCTTCGAATTTTAAAATCTACTAGGGATAAATGAATTGTCAATACTCTATTGAATTTAAATTTTGCAATTTTTTGAATTGTCTCCTTTGTCTCAACGCAATTTGAAATGATTTATATAATTTTATGGCAAATTACTTAAGAAAGAGTAAAAACAATGGACTCTAATAAGAAAGTTATACACTCCCATCCAGGGATATATGCTTAACACAACAACGAAACTTAGGATTGTTATGTATAATATTCATCTACTAAAGTGTATTTTATGCAATTGAGCCCATTACTTGTATTTTTGTGCAATTAACATAGTCAAATATTATATTTTTCACATATTATATTTTTCACACCAATTAAATCAAACAACATTAACAATAAATTTAAAAATCAAAATATTTCAATTTTGCAACTTTTGGAATTTTAAAATCTATTAGGGATAAGTTAATTCTCAAAACTCTGTTGAATTCAAATTTTGCAATTCTCTAAATTGTCTTCATTGCCTAAATGCAATTTGAAATGATTTATATAATCTTCAGGCAAATTACTTAAGAAAAAGCAAAAGTAATGGACTGTAATAAAAAGGTTCTGCATTGACATTTAGGGATATATACTTAACACAACAATGAAACTAGGGATTGCTATTTATAATATTTATCCACTAAATTGTATTTTATGCAATTGAGTCCATTAATTGTATTTTTGTTAAATTAAGATATTCAAATATTGTATTTGTCTCACCAATCAAATCAAACGAGATTAACAATAAATTTAAAAACCAAAATATTCCATTTTTGCAATTTTTAGAATTTTAAAATCTGCTATTGAATTTAAATTTTACAATTTTCTTAATTGTCTCATTTGCCTCAATGCAATTTGAAATCATTTGAAGAATTCTTGACTTTAGAGAAATTTCTTAAGAAAAAGTAAAAGTAATGGACTATAATAAGATGGATCTACACACCCATCTAGGGGTATATGCTTAACATAGCAATGAAACTTGGGATTGCTATTTATAATATTCATCCACTAAATTGTATTTTATGCAATTGAGTTTATTGCTTGTATTTTTGCTCAATTAAGATATTCAAATATTGTATTTTTCTCACCAATCAAATCAAAGGGCATTAACAATAAATATAAAAATCAAAATATTGCATTTTTACAATTTTTAGAATTTTAAAATCTGCTAGGATAAATGAATTGTTAATACTTTGTTGAATTTAAATTTTGCAATTTATATAATTTTTATGCAAATTACTTAAGAAAAAGCAAAAGCAATGCACTGTAACAAGAAGGTTCTGCACTCCCATATAGGGATATGTGTTTAACAAAATATTGAAACTTGGGATTGTTATTTATAATATTCATCTACTATAGTGTATTTTATGCAATTGAGTTCATTACTTGTAATTTTGTTCAATTAACTTATTCAAATATTTTATTTTTCTAACCAATCAAATCAAACTACATCAACAACAAATTTAAAAATGAAAATATTACACTTTTGCAATTTTTAGAATTTTAAAATCTGCTAGGGATAAATAAATTGTCAATAATCTGTTAAATTTAAATTTTGAAAATTTCTTAATTGTCACCCTTGCCTCAATGCAATTTGAAATGATTTATAAAATTCATGTCTTCAGACAAATTAGTTAAGAAAAAGGAAAAGGAATGGACTCTATTAAGATGGTTCCCCACTCCCATCTAGGGATATATGCTTTACACAACCTTGAAACTTGAGATTTCTATTTATAATATTCATCCACAAAAGTGTATTTTATACAATTGAGACCATTACTTGTATTTTTGTTCAATTAAGATATTCAAATATCATATTTTTCACATATTATATTTTTCTCACCAATTAAATTAAAAGTAAATTTAAAAATCAAAATATTTCAATTTTGCAATTTTTCGAATTTTAAAATCTGTTAGGGATAAATGAATTGTCAATACTCTGTTGAATTTAAATTTTGCAATTTTCTAAATTCTTTCCTTTGCCTCAACCTAATTTGAAATGATTTATATAATCTTCAAGCAAATTACTTAAGCAAAAGCAAAAGCAATGCACTGTAATAAGAAGGTTTTGCACTCCCATCTAGAGATATATGCTTAACACAACGTTGAAACTTGGGATTACTATTTCTCATATTCATCCACTAAATTGTATTTTATGCAATTGAGTCCATTACTTGTAATTTTGTTCAATTAACATATTCAAATAATGTATTTTTCTAACCAATCAAATCAAACGACATTAACAACAAATTTAAAAATCAAAATATTACACTTTTGTAATTTTAGAATTTTAAAATCTGCTAGGGATAAATAAATTATCAATAATCTATTGAATTTATATTTTGAACATTTCTTAATAGTCTCCTTTACCTCAATGCAATTTGAAATGATTTATATAATTCTTGTCTTCAAACAAATTAGTTAAGAAAAAGAAAATGGAATGGACTCTAACAAGATGGTTCCCCACTCCCATCTAGGGATATATGCTTTACACAACCCTGAAGCTTGAGATTGCTATTTATAATATTCATCCACTAAAACGTATTTTATGTAATTGAGTCCATTGCTTGTAATTTTGTTCAATTAACTTATTCAAATATTGTATTTTTCTCACCAATCAAATCAAACAACATTAACAACAAATTTAAAAACCAAAATATTGCCATTTTGCAATTTTTAGAAATTTAAAATTTGCTAGGGATAAATAAATTGTCAATAATCTGTTGAATTTAAATTCTAAAAATTTCTTAATTGTCTCCATTGCCTCTATGCAATTTGAAATGATTTATAGAAGTCTTATATTCAGACAAATTAGCTAAGAAAAAGGAAAAGAAATGAACTCTAATAAGCTGGTTCCCCACTCCTATTTAGGGATATATGCTTCACACAACCTTGAAACTTGAGATTATTATTTATAATATTTGTCCACTAAAGTTTTTTTTAGGCAGTTGAGTCCATTACTTGTATTTTTACTTAATTAACATATTTAAATATTATATTTTTCTCACCAATTAAATCAAACCACTTTAACAATAAATTTAAAAAATCAAAATATTTCAATTTTGCAATTTTTAGAAGTTTAAAATCTGCTAGGGATAAATGAATTGTTAATACTTTGTTGAAGTTAAATTTTGCAATTTTTTGAATTTTGTCCTTTGCCTCTACGTAATTTGGAATGATTTATAAAATCTTCAAGCAAATTACTTAAGAAAAAGCAAAAGCAATGGACTATAATAAGAATGTTCTACACTCCCCTCTAGAAATATATGCTTAACACAACAATGAAACTTGGGATTGTTATTTATAATATTCATCCACTAAAGTGTATTTTATGCAATTGAGTCCATTACTCATATTTTTGTTCAATTAAGAAATTAAAAAATTGTATTTTTCTCACCAATCAAATCAAACGACATGAATAATAAATTTAAAAATCAAAATATTCCATTTTCACAATTTTTACAATTTTAAAATCTTCTAAGGATAAATGAATTGTCAATACTCTGTTGATTTGAAATTTTGCAATTTTCTTAATTGTCTCCTTTCCCCCAATGCAATTTGAAATGATTTATAGAATTCTTGTCTTTAGACAAATTACTTAAGAGAAAGGAAAAGCAGTGGACTCCCATCTAGGGATATATGCTTCACAGAACTTTAAAACTTAAGATTGCTATTTATAATATTCATCCACAAAAGTGTCTTTTATGCAATTGAGACAATTACTTGTATTTTGGTTCAACTAACATATTCAAATATTATATTTTTCACATATTTTATTTGTCTCACCAATTAAATCAAACGACACTAACATTAAATTTAAAAATCAAAATATTTCATTTTTGCAATTCTTCGAATTTTGAAATCTAGTAGGGATAAATGAATTGTCAATTCTCTGTTAAATTTAAATTTTGCAATTTTTTGAATTGTCTCCTTTGCCTTAATGCAATTTGAAATGATTTATATAATCTTCAAGCAACTTACTTAAGAAAAAGCAAAAGCAATGGACTGTAATAACAAAGTTCTGCACTCCCATCTAGGGATATATGCTTAACACAACACTGAAATTTGGGTTTGTTATTTATAATATTCATCCAATAAAGTGTATTTTATGCAATTGAGTCCATTATTTGCATTTTTGTTCAATTAACATATGCAAATATTATATTTTTCACATATTATATTTTTCTCACAAATTAAATCAAATAACATTAACAATAAATTTAAAAATCAAAATAGTTCAATTTTGCAATTTTTCAAATTTTAAAATCTGATAGGGATAAATGAATTGTCAATATTCTGTTGAATTGAAATTTTGCAATTTTCTGAATTGTCTCCTTTGCCTCAATACAATTTGAAATGATTTATATAATTTTCAAGCAAATTATTTAAGAAAAACCAAAAGCAATGGACTCTAATAAGAAGGTTCTGCACTCCCATCTAGGGATATATATTTAACACAACAATGAAACTTGGGGTTGCTATTTATAATATTCATCCACTAAAGTGTATTTTATGCAATTGAGTCCATTACTTGTATTTTTGTTCAATTAATTTATTCAAATATTGTATTTTTCACATATTATATTTTTCTCACCAATTAAATCGAACGACTTTAACATTAAATTGAAAAATCAAAATATTTCAATTATATAATAGTTCAAAATATTATATTTTTCTCCCCAATTTTCCACTTTTTCGAATTTTAAAATCTACTACGGATAATTGAATTATCAATACTCTATTGAATTTAAATTTTACAATTTTTTGAATTGTCTCCTTTGCCTTAATGCAATTTGAAATGATTTATATAATTTTCAGGCAAATTACTTAAGAAAAAGCAAAAGCAGTGGACTGTACTAACAAAGTTCCCCACTCTTGAAACTTGAGATTGCTATTTATAATATTCATCCACTAAAGTGTCTTTTATGCAATTGAGTCCATTACTTGTATTTTTGTTCAATTAACATATTCAAATATTATATTTTTCACATATTATATTTTTCTTACCAATTAAATCAAACCACATTAACATAAGAAAAAGCAAAAACAATGGACAATAATAGTATGGTTTTGCACTCTCATCTTGGGATATATGCTTAACACAATATTAAAACTTGGGATTGCTATTTATAATATTCGTCCACTAAAGTGTATTTTATGCAATTGAGTCCATTAGTTGTATTTTTGTTCAATTAACATATTTAAATATTATAATTTTCACGTATTATAATTTTCTCACCAATTAATTCGAACGACATTAATAATAAATTTAAAAGTTAAAATATTTCAATTTTCCAATTGTTAGAATTTTAAAATCTGCTAGGGATAAATGAATTGTCAATTTTCTGTTGAAGTTAAGTTTTGCAATTTTCAGAATTATCTCCTTTGCCTTAACGCAATTTGAAATGATTTATATAATGTTCACGCAAATTACTTAAGAAAAAGCAAAAGCAATGGACTGTAATAAGAAGGTTCTGCACTCATATCTAAGGATATATGGTTAACACAACATTGAAACTTGTTATTGCTATTTATAATATTCATCCACTAAAGTGTATTTTATCCAATTGAGTCAATTATTTGTATTTTTGTTCAATTAACTTATTCAAATATTGTATTTTTCTCACCAATCAAATCAAACGACATTAACAACAAATTTAAAAATCAAGATATTGTATTTTTGCAATTTTTAGGATTTTAAAATCTACTAGGGATAAATAAATTGTCAATAATCTATTGAACTTAAATTTTGCAATTTTCTTAATTCTCTCATTTTCCTCAATGCAATTTGAAATGATTTATAGAATTCCTATTTTCAGACAAATTACTTAAGAAAAAGGAAAAGCAATAGACTCAAATAAGATGGTTCCGCACTCCTATCTTGGGACATGTGCTTCACACAACCTTCAAACTTGAGTTTGCTATTTATAATATTCATCCACAAAAGTGTCTTTTATCCAATTGAGTCCATTACTTGTATTTTTGCTCAATTAACAAATTTAAATGTTATAATTTTCACATATTATATTTTTCTCTCCAATTAAATCGAACGACATTAATAATAAATTTAAAATTTAAAATATTTCAATTTTCCAATTTTTAGAATTATAAAATTTGCTAGGGATAAATGAATTGTCAATTCTCTGTTCAAGTTAAATTTTGCAATTTTTAGAATTGTCTCCTTTACCTCAACGTAATTTGAAATGATTTATATAATCTTCATGCAAATTTCTTAAGAAAAAGCAAAAGCAATGGGCTGTAATAAGAAGGTTTTGCACTCCCATTTAAGGATATATGCTTAACACAACATTGAAACTTGGGATTGCTATTTATAATATTCATCCACTAAAGTGTCTTTTATGCAATTGAGTCCATTACTTATATTTTTGTTCAATTACCATATTCAAATATTATATTTTTCACATAGTATATTTTTCTCACCAATTAAATCAAATGGCTTTAGCGATAAATTTAAACATCAAAATATTTCAATTTTGCAATTTTTAGAATTTTAAAATCTGCTAGGGATAAGTGAATTGTCAATACTCTGTTGAATTTAAATTTTTCAATTTTCTTAATTGTCTCCTTTGCCTCAATGCAATATGAAATGATTTATATAATCTTTAGCCAAATTACTTAAGAAAAAGCAAAAGCAGTGGACTATAATAAGAATGTTCTGCACTCCCATTTAAGGATATATATTTAACACAACATTGAAACTAGGGATTGCTATTTATAATATTCATCCACTAAAGTGTCTTTTATGCAATTGAGTCCATTACTTGTATTTTTGTTCAATTGCCATATTCAAATATTATATTTTTCACATTTTATATTTTTCTCACCAATTAAATCAAACGGTATTAGCGATAAATTTAAAAATCAAAATATTTCAATTTTGCAATTTTTAGAATTTTAAAATATGCTAAGGATAAGTGAATTGTCAATACTCTGTTGAATTTAAATTTTGCAATTTTTTGAATTGTCTCGTTTGCTTCAACGCAATTTGAAATGATTTATATAATATTCAGGCAAATTACTTAAGAAAAAGCAAAAGTAATGGACTGTAATAAGATGGTTCTGCACTCCCATCTTAGGATATACACCTAACACAACATTGAAACTTGACATTGCTATTTATAATATTCATCCACTAAAGTGTATTTTATATAATTGAGTCCATTACTTGTATTTTTGTTCAATTAACATATTTAAATATTATAATTTTCACATATTATATTTTTCTCACTAATTAAATTGTACGACATTAATAATAAAGACAATTTGAAATGCAATTTGAAATGCAATTTTTTGAAAAGTAATTGAGACAATTTGAAATGATTTATAATATTGATCCACTAAAGTGTATTTTATGCAATTGAGTCCATTACTCGTATTTTTGTTCAATTAACATAATCAAATATTATATTTTTCACATATTATATTTTTCTCACCAATTAAATCAAACGAAATTAACATTAAATTTAAAAATCAAAATATTTCAAGTTTACACTTTTTCGAATTTTAAAATGTGCTAGGAATAAATGAATTGTCAATAATCTGTTGAATTTAAACTTTACAATCTTCAGAATTGTCTCCTTTGCCTTAACGCAATTTGAAATAATTTATGTAATCTTCAGGCAAATTAGTTAAGAAAAAGCAAAAGCAATCAACTGTAATAAGAAGGCTCTACACTACCATCTAATGATATATGCTTAAGATAACATTGAAACTTAGGACTGCTATTTATAAAATGTATTTTATGCAATTAAGTCCATTACTTGTATTTTTGTTCAATTAACTTATTCAAATATGATATTTTTCACATATTATATTTTTCCCACCAATTAAATCAAATGACATTAACAATAAATTTAAAAATCAAAATATTTTAATTTTTCAATTTTTTGAATTTTAAAATATGTTAGGGATAAGTGAATTGTCAATACTCTGTTGAATTTAAATTTTGCAATTTTTTGAATTGTCTCTTTCACCTCAATGTAATTTGAAATGATTTATATAATCTTTAGGCAAATTACTTAAGAAAAAGCAAAAGCAATGGACTGTAATAAGATGGTTCTACACTCCCATTTTGGGATATATACCTAACACAACGTTGAAACTTGAGATTGCTATTTATAATATTCATCCACTAAAGTGTATTTTATGTAATTGAGTCCATTACTTGTATTTTTGTTCAATTAACATATTTAAATATTATAATTTTCACATATTATATTTTTCTCACTAATTAAATTGAACGACATTAATAATAAATTTAAAAATTAAAATATTTCGATTTTCCAATTTTTAAAATTTTAAAATCTGTAAGGGGTAAATGAATTGTCAATTCTCTGTTGAGATTAAATTTTGTAATTTTCAGAATTGCCTCCTTTACCTCAATGGAATTTGAAATGATTTACTTGTATCTTCACGCAAATTGCTTAAAAAAAAGCAAAAGAATGGGCTGTAATAAGAAGGTTCTACACTCCCATCTAGGGATATGCTTAACACAAAATTGAAGTTTGGGAATGCTATTTATAATATTCATCCAATAAAGTATATTTTATGCAATTAAGTCCATTATTTGTATTTTTGTTTAATTAACTTATTTAAATATTGTATTTTTCTCACCAATCAAATCAAATGACTTTAATAATATATTTAAAAATCAAAATATTGCACTTTTGCAATTTTTAGAATTTTAAAATTTGCTTGGGATAAATGATTTGTCAATACTCTGTTGAATTTAAATTTTGCAATTTTCTTAATTCTCTCCTTTGCCTCAATGCAATTTTAAACGATTTATAAAATTGTTGTTTTCACACAAATTACTTAAAAAAAGGAAAAACAATAGACTCTAATAAGATGGTTTTGCACTCCCATCTAGGGATATATGCTTCACATAACCTTGAAACTTGAGTTCGCTATTCATAATATTCATCCACTAAAGTGTCTTTTATACAATTGAGTCCATTACTTGTATTTTTGTTCAATTAACATCTTCAAATATTATATTTTTCACACATTATATTTTTCTCACCATTTAAATCAAATGACATCAACAATAAATATAAAAATCAAAATATTTTAATTTTTCAATTTTTAGAATTTTAAAATCTACTAGGGATAATTGAATTGCCAATACCCTATTGAATTTAAATTTTGCAATTTTCTTAATTATCTCCTTCACCTCAATGAAATTTTAAATGATTTATAGAATTCTTGTCTTCAGACACATTACTTAAGAAAAATGAATAGCAATGGACTCTAATAAGATGGTTCCCCACTCCCATCTAGGGATATATGCTTCACACAACTTTAAAACTTGAGATTACTATTTATAATATTCATACACTAAAGTGTCTTTTGTGCAATTGAGTCCATTACTTGTATTTTTATTCAATTAACATATTCAAATATTATATTTTTCACATATTATATTTTTCTCACCAATTAAATCAAACGACATTAACAGTAAATGTAAAAATCAAAATATTTCAATTTCGCAATTTTTTAGAATTTTAAAATTTGCTAGAGATAACTGAATTGTCAATATTCCGTTGAATTTAAATTTTGCAATTTTTTGAATTGTGTCCTTTGCCTTAACGTTATTAGATCAAACGACATTAACATTAAATTTCAAAATCAAAATATTTCAATTTTGCAATTTTTTGAATTTTAAAATTTGGTAAGGATAAATGAATTATCAATACTCTGTTGAATTTAAATTTTGCAATTTTCTGAATTGTCTCCTTTACCTCAATGCAATTTGAAATGATTTATATAATCTCCAAGGAAATTACTTAAGAAAAAGCAAAAGCAATGAACTGTAATAAAAAGGTTCTGCACTCCCATTTAGGGATATATGCTTAACACAACATTGAAAATTGGGTTTGCTATTTATAATATTCATTCAATAATGTGTATTTTATGCAATTAGGTCCATTACTTGTATTTTTGTTCAATTAACATATTCAAATATTATATTTTTCTCACCTATTAAATCAAACCACATTAATAATAAATTTAAAAATCAAAATATGTCAATTTTACAATTTTTTGAATTTTAAAATCTGGTAGGGATAAATGAATTGCCAATACTCTATTGAATTTAAATTTTGCAATTTTCGTACTTGTCTCCTTTGCCTTAATGCAATTTTAAATGATTTATAGAATTCCTATTTTCAGACAAATTACTTAAGAAAAAGGAAAAGCAATGGATTCTAATAAGATGGTTTCGCACTTCCATATAGGGATATATACTTCACACAACATTGAAACTTAGGATTGCTATTTATAATATTCATCCACTAAAGTGTATTTTATGCAATTAAGTCCATTACTTGTATTTTTGTTCAATTAACTTATTTAAATATTGTATTTTTCTCACCAATCAAATCAAACGACATTAATAACAAATTTAAAAATCAAAAAATTACATTTTTTCAATTTTTAGAATTTTAAAATTTGCTAGGGATAAATAAATTGTCAATAATCTGCAGAATTATAATTTTGCAATTTTCTTAATTGTCTCCTTTGCCTCAATGCAATTTGAAATGATATATAGAATTCTTGTCTTCAAACAAATTGCTTAGGAAAAAGATAAAGCAATGGACTCAAATAAGATGGTTCCCCACTCCCATCTCTGGATATATGCTTCACACAACTTTGAAACTCGAGATTGCTATTTATAATATTCATCCACTTGTCTTTTATCCAATTGAGTCCATTACTTGTATTTTTGTTCAATTAATATATTCAAATATTATATTTTTTACATATTAAAATTTTCTTACCAATTAAATCAAATGACATTAACATTAAATTTAAAAATTAAAATATTTCAATTTTGCAATTTTTTGAATTTTAAAATCTACTAGGCATAAGTGAATTGTCAATACTCTGTTGAATTTCAATTTTGCAATTTTCTAAATTGTCTCCTTTGCCTTAATGCAATTTGAAATGATTTATATAATTTTCAAGCAAATTACTTAAGAAAAAGCAAAAGTAATGGATTGTAATAAAAAGGTTCTACAATCCCATCCAAGGATATATGGTTAACACAACATTGAAACTTGATATTGGTATTTATAATATTCATCCACTAAAGTGTAATTTATGCAATTGAGTCTATTACTTGTATTTTTGTTCAATTAACTTATTCAAATATTGTATTTTTCTCACCAATCAAATCAAATGACATTAACAACAAATTTCGAAAACAAAATATTGCATTTTTGCAATTTTTAGAATTTTAAAATCTGCTAGGGACAAATAAATTGTCCATAATCGGTTAAAATTAAATTTTTCAATTTTCTTAATTATGTCCTTTGCCTCAATGCAATTTTAAATGATTTATAGAATTCTTGTCTTCAAACAAATTACCTAAGAAAAAGGAAAAGCAATGGACTTTAATAAGATGGTTCCCCACTCCATCAAGGGATATATACTTCAAACAACCTTGAAACTTGAGATTGTTATTTATAATATTCATCCACTAAAGTGTCTTTCATGCAATTGAGTCTATTACTTGTATTTTTGTTCAATTAACAGATTCAAATATTATATTTTTCACATATTATATTTTTTTCACCAATTAAATCACACGACATTAACATTAAATTTAAAAATTAAAATATTTCAATTTTGCATTTTTTCGAATTTTAAAATCTGTTAGGGATAAATGAATTGTCGATACTCTATTGAATTTAAATTTTGCAATTTTCTAAATTGTCTCCTTTGCCTCAACGCAATTTGAAATGATTTATATAATCTTCAACCAAATTACTTAAGAAAAAGCCAAAGTAATAAACTGTAATAAGAAGGTTTTGCACACCCATTTTGGGATATATGCTTAACACAACATTCAAACTTGGGATTGTTATTTATAATATTCTTCCACTAACGTGTATTTTATGCAATTAAATCCATTACTTGAATTTTTGTTCAATTAACTTATTAAAATGTTGCATTTTTCTCACCAATCAAATTAAATGACATTAATAACAAATTTAAAAATCAATATGTTGTATTTTTGCAATTTTTAGAATTTTAAAATCTGTTAGGAATAAATAAATTGTCAATAATCTGCATAATTATAATTTTTCAATTTTCTTAATTATCTCCTTTGCCTCAATGCAATTTGAAATGATTTATAGAATTCTTTTCTTCAGACAAATTGCTTAAGAAAAAGGTAAAGCAATGGACTCAAATAAGATGGTTCCCCACTCCTATCTAGGGATATATGCTTCACATAACTTTGAAACTCGAGATTGTTATTTATAATATTCATCCATTAAAGTGTCTTTTATCCAATTGAGTCCATTACTTGTGTTTTTGTTCAATTAATATACTCAAATATTATATTTTTCACATATTATATTTTTCTCACCAATGAAATCAAACGACATTAACAATAAATTTACAAATCAAAATATTACATTTTTGCAATTTTTAGAATTTTGAAATCTACTAGGGATAAATGAATTGTCCATACTATGTTGAATTTAAATTTTGCAATTTTTTGAATTGACTCCTTTGCCTCAACGCAATTTGAAATGATTTGTATAATCTTTAGGCAAATTACTTAAGAAAAAGCTAAAACAATGGATTGTAATAAGAAGGTTCTGCACTCCCATCTTGGGATATATGCTTAACACAACATTGAAACTTGGGATTGTTATTTATAATATTCATCCACTAACGTGGATTTTATGCAATTGCATCTATTACTTGTATTTTTCTTTAATCAACTTATTCAAATATTGTATTTTTCTCCCCAGTCAAATCAAATGACATTAACAATAAATTTAATAATCAAAATATTGCATTTTTACAATATTTAGAATTTTAAAATCTGCTATGGATAAATGAATTGTCAATACTCTGTTGAATTTAAATTTTGCAATTTTCTAAATTGTCTCATTTCCCTTAACGCATTTTGAAATGATTTATATAATCTTCAGGGAAATTACTTAAGAAAAAGAAAAATCAATGGACTGTAATAAGAAGGTTCTACACTCCCATCTTGGGATATATGCTTAATACAACATTGAAACTTGGGATTGCTTTTTATAATATTTATCCACTAATGTGTATTTTACGCAATTGCGTCCATTACTTGTATTTTGTTCAATTAACTTATTAAAATATTGCATTTTTCTCACCAATCAAATCTAACGACATTAACGACAAATTTAAAAATTGAAATATTGCATTTTTGTAATTTCTAGAATTTTAGAATCTGCTAGGGATAAATAAATTGTCAATAATTTGTAGAATTATAATTTTTCAATTTTCTTAATTGTCTCCCTTGCCTCAATGCAATTTGAAATGATTTATAGAATTCTTGTCTTCAGACATATTGCTTAAGAAAAAGGAAAACCAATGGACTCAAATAAGATGGTTCCCCACTCCCATCTAGGGATATATGCTTCACACAACTTTGAAACTTAAGATTGCTATTTATAATATTCATCCACTAAAGTGTGTTTTATCCAATTGAGTCAATTACTTGTATTTTTGTTTAATTAACATATTGAAATATTATATTTTTCACATATTGTACTTTTCTCCCCAATCAAATCGAACGACACTAACAATAAATTTAATAATCAAAATATTGCATTTTTGAAATTTTTAGAATTTTAAAATCTGTTATGGATAAATGAATTGTCAATACTTTGTTGAATTTAAATTTTGCAATTTTATAAATTGTCTCATTTCCCTCAACCCAATTTGAAATGATTTATATAATCTTTAGGCAAATTACTTAAGAAAAAGCAAAAGCGATGGACTGTAATAAGAAGGTTCCGCACATCCATCTTCGGATATATGCTTAATACAACATTCAAACTTAGGATTGCTATTTATAATATTCATCCACTAACGTATATTTTATGCAATTGAGTCCATTACTTGTATTTTTATTCAATTAACTTGTTAAGATATTGCATTTTTCTCACCAATCAAATCTAACGACATTAACAACAAATTTAAAAATCAAAATATTGCATTTTTGCAATTTTTAGAATTTTAAAATCTGTTAGGGATAAATAAATTGTCAATAATCTGCAAAATTATAATTTTGCAATTTTCTTAATTGTCTCCTTTGCCTTAATGCAATTTGAAATGATTTATAGAATTCTTGTATTCAGACAAATTGTTTAAGAAAAAGGAAAAGTAATAGACTTAAATAAGATGGTTCCCCACTCCCATCTAGGGATATATGCTTCACACAACTTTGAAACTTGAGATTGCTATTTATCATCCACTAAAGTGTCTTTTATGTAATTGAGTCCATTACTTGTATTTTTGTTCAATTAACATATTCAAATATTATATTTTTCACATATTATATTTTTCTAACCAATTAAATCAAGCTACATTAACAATAAATTTAAAAATCAAAATATTTCAATTTTGCAATGTTTTGAATTTTAAAATCTGTTAGGGATAAATGAATTGTCAATACTTTGTTGAATTTAAATTTTTCCATTTTCTGAATTGTCTCCTTTGCTTCAATGCAATTTGCAATGATTTATATAATCTTCAAGCAAAGTATTTAAGAAAAAACAAAAGCAATCGACTGTAATATGAAGGTTATGCACCCCCATCTAGGGATATATGCTTTAAACAACATTGATGCTTGGAATTGCTATTTATAATATTTATCCACTAAAGTGTATTTTATACAATTAAGTCTATTACTTGTATTTTTATTCAATTAACATATTCAAATATTATATTTTTCTCACCAATCAAATCAAACGACATTAAGAATAAATTTAAAAATCAAAATATTGTATTTTTGCAATTTTTGGAAATTTACAATTTACTAGGGATAAATGAATTGTCAATACTCTATTAAATTTAAATTTTTCAATTTTCTAAATTGTCTCATTTGCCTCAACGCAATTTGAAAAGATTTATATAATCTTCAGGAAAATTACTGAAGAAAAAGCAAAAGCAATGAATTGTAATAACAAAGTTCTGCACTCTTATCTAAGGATATATGCTTAACACAACATTGAAACTTGAGATTTCTATTTATAATATTCATCCATTAATGTGCATTTTATGCAATTGAGTCCATTACTTGTATTTTTATTCAAGTAACTTATTAAAATATTGCATTTTTCTCACCAATCAAATCTAACGACATTAACAACAAATTTAAAAATCAATATATTACATTTTTGCAATTTTTAGAATTTTAAAATCTACTAGGGATAAATAAATTGTCAAGAATATGCAGAATTATAATTTTGCAATTTTCTTAATTATCTCCTTTGCCTTAATGCAATTTGAAATGATTAGAGAATTCTTATGTTCAGAGAAATTGCTTAAGAAAAAGGAAAAGCAATGGACTCTAATATGATGGTTCCCCACTCTCATCTAGAGATATATGCTTAACACAATAATGAAACTTAGGATTGCTATTTATAATACTCATCCATTAAATTGTACTTTATGCAATTGAGTCCATTACTTGTATTTTTGTTCAGTTAAGATATTCAAATATTGTATTTTTCTCAGCAATCAAATCAAACGACATTAACAATAAATTTAAAAATCAAAATATTCCATTTTTGCAATTGTTAGAATTTTAAAATCTGCTAGGGATAAATGAATAGTCAATACTCTCTTGAATTTAAATTTTGCAATTTTCTTAATTGTCTCCTTTGCCTCAAAGTAATTTGAAATGATTTAGAGAATTCTTATGTTCAGAGAAATTACTTAAGAAAAAGGAAAAGAAATGGACTCTAATATGATGGTTCCCCACTCCCATACTTCACACAACCATAAAACTTGGGATTGTTATTTATAATATTCATCCACTAAAGTATTTTTTATGCAATTGAGTCTATTACTTGTATTTTTGTTCAATTAACACATTAAAATATTATATTTTTCACATATTATATTTTTCTCATTGAGTAAATCAAATGACATTAACATTAAATTTTAAAATCAAAACATTTCAATTCAATTTAAAAATCAAAATATTTCAATTCTGCAATTTTTTGAATTTTAAAATCTGCTAGGGATAAATGAATTGTTAATACTCTCTTAAATTTAAATTTTGCAATTTTTTGAAGTGTCTCCTTTGCCTTAACGCAATTTAAAATAATTTATATAATCTTGAGGCAAATTACCTAAAAACAAGCAAAAATAATCGACTGTAAGAAGAAAGTTCTGCACTCCCATCTATGGATATATGTTTGGCATAACATTGAAACTTGAGACTGCTATTTATAATATTCATCCATAAAAGTGTATTTTATGCAATTGTGTCCATTACTTGTTTATTTGTTCAATTAACATATTCAAATATTATATTTTTCACATATTATATTTTTCTCACCAATTAAATCAAACGACATTAGTAATAAATTTAAAAATCAAAATATTTCAAATTTGCAATTTTTCAAATTTTAAAATCTACTAGGTATAAGTGAATTGCCAGTACTCTGTCGAATTTAAATTTTGCAATTTTCTAAATTGTCTCCTTTGCATCAATGCAATTTGAAATGATTTATATAATTTTCAGGAAAATTACTTAAGAAAAAGAAAAAGCAATGGACTGTAATAAGAAGGTTCTGCACTCCCATCTACGGATATATACTTAATACAACATTGAAACTTGGGAGTGCTATTTATAATATTCATCCACTAAATTGTATTTTATGCAATTGAGTCAATTACTTGTATTTTTGTCCAATTAAGATATTTCAATATTGTATTTTTCTCTCCAATCAAATCAAACAACATTAACAATAAATTTGAAAATCAAAGTATTCCATTTTTGCAATTGTTAGAATTTTAAAATCTGCTAGGAATAAATAAATTGTCGATACTCTTTTGAATTTAAATTTTTCAATTTTCTAAATTGTCTCCTTTGCCTCAACTCAATTTGAAATATTTTATATAATCTGAAGGCAAATTACTTAAAAAAAAGCAAAAGCAATTGACTGTAATAAAAAGGTTCTGCACTCCTATCTAGGGATATATGCTCTACATAACCTTAAAACTTGAGATTGCTATTTATAATATTGATCCACTAAAGTGTCTTTTATGGAATTATGTCCATTACTTGTATTTTTGCTCAATTAACATATTCAAATATTATATTTTTCACATATTATATTTTTCTCACAAATTAAATCAAACGACATTAACAATAAATTTAAAAATCAAAATATTGCATTTTTGCAATTTTTAGAATTTTAAAATCTTCTAGAGATAAATGAATTGTCACTACTTTGTTGAATTTAACTTTTGCAATTTTCTGAATTGTCTCCATTGCCTCAATGCAATTTGAAAAGATTTATATAATCTTCAGGCAAATTACTTCATAAAAAGCAAAAACAATTGACTGTAATAAGAAGGTTATACACACTCATCTAGGGATATATACTTCACACACCCCATTACTTGTATTTTTGTTCAATTGACATATTCAAAAATTATATTTTTCACATATTATCTTTTTCTCACCAATGAAATCAAATGACATTAACAATAAATTTAAAAATCAAAATATTTCAATTTTGCAATTTTTTGAATTTTAAAATCTGCTAAGGATAAATGAATTGTCAGTACTCTGTTGAATTTAAATTTTGTAATTATCGGAATTGTCTCCTTTGCCTCAATGTAATTTGAAATGATTTATATAATCTTCAAGCAATTTACTTAAGAAAAAGCAAAAGAAATGAATTCCAATAAGAAGGTTCTATACTCCCATCTAGGAATATATGCTTAACACAACATTGAAACTTGGGAGTGTCATTTATAATATTAATCCACTAAATTGTATTTTATGCAATTTAGTCCATTACTTGTATTTTTGTTAAATTAAGATATTCAAATATTGTATTTTTCTCACCAATCAAATCAAACGATAATAACAATAAATTTAAAAATCAAAATATTTCAATTTTGCAATTTTTTGAAATTTAAAATTTGCAAGGGATAAGTGAATTGTCAGTCTCTGTTGAATTTAAATTTTGCAATTTTCTAAATTGTCTCCTTTGCTTAAATGCAATTTGAAATGATTTATATAATCTTCGAGAAAATTAGTTAAGAAATAGCAAAAGCAAGGGACTGTAATAAGAAGATTCTGCACTCCCATCTAAGGATATATGCTTAAAACAATAATGAAACTTGGGATAGCTATTTATAATACTCATCCACTAAATTGTATTTTATGTAGTTGAGTCCATTACTTGTATTTTTGTTCAAGTAACAATACATTTAAAAATCAAAATATTCCATTTTTCCAAATTTTAGAATTTTAAAAATTGTCAGGGATAAATGACTTGTCGATACTCTCTTGAATTTAAATTTTGCAAATTTCTTAATTGTCTTCTTCGCCTCAATGCAATTTGAAATGATTTATAGATTTCTTGTCTTTAGAGAAATTACATAGGAAAATGGAAAAGCAATGGACTCTAATAAAATGGTTCCCCACTCCTATCTAGGGATATATGCTTCACACAACCTTGAAACTTGAGATTGCTATTTATAATATTGATCCACTAAAGTGTCTTTTATGCAATTGAGTCTATTACTTGTATTTTTCTTCAAATGGCATATTCAAATATTATATTTTTCATATATTATATTTTTCTCACCAATTAAATCAAATGACATTAACATTAAATATAAATTTAAATTTTGTTAGGGATAAATGAATTGTCAATACTCTGTTGAATTTAAATTTTGCAATTTTTGGAATTGTCTTCTTTGTCTCAACGTAATTCAAAATGATTTATATAATCATTAGGCAAAGTACTTAAGAAAAAGCAAAAGGAATGGATTGTAATAAGAAGGTTCTGCACTCCCATCTAGGGATATATGCTTAACACAACATTGAAACCTTGGATTGCTATTTATAATATTCATCCATTAAAGTGTATTTTATGCAATTGAGTCCATTACTTGTAATTTTGTTCAATTAACTTATTCAAATATTATATTTTTCTCACTAATCAAATCAAACGACATTAACAACAAATTTAAAAATCAAAATATTGCATTTTTGCAATTCTTAAAGCTTTAAAACCAGCTAGGGATAAATAAATTGTCAATAATCATTAAAATTTAAATTTTGCAATTTTCTTAATTGTCCCCTTTGCCTCAATGCAATTTGAAATGATTGATACAATTCTTGTCTTCAAACAAATTAGTTAAGAAAAAAGAAAAGGAATGGACTCTAATAAGATGGTTCCCCACTCCCATCTAGGGATATATGCTTCACACAACCTTGAAACTTAAGATTGCTATTTATAATATTTATCCACTAAAGTGTCTTTTATGTAATTGAGTTCATTACTTGTATTTTTGCTCAATTAACTTATTTAAATATTATATTTTTTACATATTATATTTTTCTCACCAATTAAATCAAACGACACTAACAATAAATTTAAAAATCAAAATATTTCAATTTTGTAATTTTTAGAATTTTAAAATCTGCTAGGGATAAATGAATTGTCAATACTCTATTGAATTTAAATTTTGATATTTTCTGAATTGTCTCCTTTGCCCTAACGCAATTTGAAATAATTTATATAATTTTTAGGCAAATTACTTAAGAAAAAGCAAAACGAATGGACTGTAATAAGAAGGTTTTGCACTCCCATCTAGGCATATGTGTTTAACACAATATTGAAACTTGGGATTACTATTTATAATATTCACCCACTAAACTATATTTTATGCAATTGAGTTTATTACTTGTAATTTTGTTCAATTAAGATATTTAAATATTGTATTTTTCTCACCAATCAAATCAAACGACATTAACAATAAATTTAAAAATCAAAATATTGCATTTTTGTAATTTCTAAAATTTTAAAATCTGCTAAGGATAAATGAACAAAAATACAAGTAATGGACTTAATTGCATAAAATAAACTTTAGTGGATGAATATCATAAATAGCAATCCCAAGTTTTAAGGTTGTGTTAACATATATCCCTAGATGGTAGTGCAGAAACTTGAGATTGCTATTTACAATATTCATTCACTAACGTGCATTTTATGCAATTGAGTCCATTACTTGTAATTTTGTTCAATTAAGATATTCAAATATTGTATTTTTCTCACCAATCAAATCAAATGACATTAACAACAAATTCAAAAATCAAAATATTACATTTTTGCTATTTTTAGAATTTTAAAATCTGCTAGGGATAAATGAATTGTCAATACTCTTTTGAATTTAAATTTTGCAATTTTCTTAATTCTCTCCTTTGCCTCAATGCAATTTGAAATGATTTATAGAATTTTGGTCTTCAGACAAATTACTTAAGAAAAAGGAAAAGCAATAGACTCTAATAAGATGGTTCCGCACTCCCATTTAGGGATATATGCTTTACACAATCTTGAAACTTGGGATTGTTATTTATAACATTTGTCCACTAAAGTGTCTTTTATGTAATTCAGTCCATTACTCGTATTTTTGTTCAATTAACATATTCAAATATTATATTTTTCACATATGATATTTCTCTCACCACTTAAATCAGACGACATTAACAATAAATTTAAAAATCAAAATATTTCAATTTTGCAATTTTCATAATTTTAAGATTTGCTAGGGATAAATGAATTGTCAATACTCCGTTGAAGTTAAATTTTGCAATTTTCTGAATTGTGTCCTTTGCCTCAACACAATTTGAAATGATTTATATAATATTCAGGCAAATTACTTACGAAAAACAAAAGCAATGGACTGTAATAAGAAGGTTCTACACTCTCATCTAGGGATATATGCTTAACAAAACATTGAAACTTGGGATTGTTATTTATAATATTCATCCACTAAAGTGTTTATTAGGCAATTGAGTCCATTACTTGTAATTTTGTTCCATTAACATATTCAAATATTGTATTTTTCTCATCAATCAAATCAAACGACATTAACAACAAATTTAAAAATCAAAATATTACATTTTTGCAATTTTTAGAATTATAAAATCTCGTAGGGATAAATAAATTCTTAATAATCTGTTCAGTTTAAATTTTGAAATTTTCTTACTTGTCTCCTTTGCCTCAATGCAATTTGAATTGATTTATAGAATTATTGTCTTCAAGCAAATTACTTAAGAAAAAATAAAAGCAATGGACTCTAATAAGGTGATTCCCCGCTCCTATCTAAGGATATATGCTTCATGAAACCTTAATAATTGAGATTGCTATTTATAATATTCATCCACTATAATGTCACTTATGCAATTGAGTCCATTACTTGTATTTTTGCTTATTTAACAGATTCAAACATTATATTTTTCACATATTAAATTTCTTTCACCACTTAAATCAGACAACATTAACAATAAATTTAAAAATCAAAATATTTCAATTTTGCAATTTTTATAATTTTAAGATTTGCTAGGGATAAATGAATTGTCAATACTCCGTTGAAGTTAAATTTTGCAATTTTCTGAATTGTGTCCTTTGCCTCAACACAATTTGAAATGATTATATAATATTTAGGCAAATTACTTAAGAAAAACAAAAGCAATGGATTGTAATAAGAAGGTTCTGCACTCCCATCTAGGGATATATGTTTAACAAAACATTGAAACTTGGGATTGCTATTTATAATATTCATCCACTAAAGTGTTTTTTCAGGCAATTGAGTCCATTACTTGTAATTTTGTTCCATTAACATATTCAAATATTGTATTTTTCTTGCCAATCTAATCAAACGACATTAACAACAAATTTAAAAATCAAAATATTGCACTTTTGCAATTTTTAGAATTTTAAAGTCTGATAGGGATAAATAAATTATCAATAATCTGTTGAATTTAAATTTTGAAAATTTCTTAATTGTCTCCTTTGCCTTAATGTAATTTGAAAGGATTTATAGAATTCTTATCTTCAGACAAATTAGTTAAGAAAAATGAAAATGAATGGACTCAAATAAGGTGGTTCCCCACTCCCATCTAGTGATATATGCTTTGCACAAGTTTGAAATTTGAGATTGCTATTTATAATATTCATCCACTAAAGTGACTTTTATGCAATTGAGTCCATTACTTGTATTTTTGTTCAATTAACATATTCAAATATTATATTTTTTACATATTATATTTTTCTCACCAATCAAATCAAACAACATTAACAACAAATTTACAAATCAAAATATTGCATTTTTGCAATTTTTAGAATTATAAAATCTGCTAGGGATAAATAAATTCTTAATAATCTGTTGAGTTTAAATTTTGAAATTTTTTGAATTCTCTCCTTTGCCTCAATGCAATTTGAATTGATTTATAGAATTATTGTCTTCAGACAAATTACTTAAGAAAAAGGAAAAGCAATGGACTCTAATAAAGTGGTTCCCCGCTCCTATCTAAGGATATATGCTTCATGCAACCTTAAAACTTGATATTGCTATTTATAATATTCATCCACTATAGTGTCGCTTATGCAATTGAATCCATTACTTGTATTTTTGCTCATTTAACATATTCAAATATTATATTTTTCACATATTATATTTTTCTCACCAATTAAATCAAACAACATTAATAATAAATTCTAAAATGAAAATTTTTCAATTTTTCAATTTTTAGAATTTTAAAATCTGCTAGGGATAAATGAATTGTCAATAGTTTGTTGAAGTTAAATTTTGCAATTTTCTGAATTGTGTCCTTCACCTCAACGCAATTCGAAATGATTTATATAATTTTCAGCCAAATTACTTAAGAAAAAGCAAAAGCAATCGACTATAATAAGAAGGTTCTACAGTCCCATCTAGGAATATATGCTTAACATAACATTGAAACTTGGGATTGTTATTTATAATATTCATCCACTAAAGTGTTTTTTTAGGCAATTGAGTCCATTACTTGTAATTTTGTTCCATTAACATATTCAAATATTGTATTTTTCTCACCAATCTAATCAAATGACATTAACAACAAATTTAAAAATCAAAATATTGCACTTTTTCAATTTTTAGAATTTTAAAGTTTGATAGGGATAAATAAGTTGTCAATAATCTGTTGAATTTAAATTTTGAAAATTTCTTAATTGTCTCCTTTGCCTTAATGCAATTTAAAAGGATTTATAAAATTCTTCTCTTTAGACAAATTAGTTAAGAAAAATGAAAAGGAATGGTCTCTAATAAGATGGTTCCCCACTCCCATCTAGGGATATATGCTTCGCACAACTTTGAAATTTGAGATTGCTATTTATAATATTCATCCACTAAAGTGGCTTTTATGCAATTGAGTCCATTACTTGTATTTTTGTTCAATTAACATATTCAAATATTATATTTTTCACATATTATATTTTTCTCACCAATCAAATCAAACAACATTAACAATAAATTTAAAAATCAAAATATTGCATTTTCGCAATTTTTAGAATTATAAAATCTGCTAGGGATAAATAAATTCTTAATAATCTATTGAGTTTAAATTTTGAAATTTTTTGAATTGTCTCCTTTACCTCAATGCAATTTGAATTGATTTATAGAATTATTGTCTTCAGACAAATTACTTAAGAAAAAGGAAAAGCAATGGACTTTAATAAGGTGGTTCCCCGCTCCTATCTAAGGATATATGCTTCATGCAACCTTAAAACTTGAGATTGCTATTTATAATATTCATCCATTATAGTGTCGCTTATGCAATTGAATCCATTACTTGTATTTTTGCTCATTTAACATATTCAAATATTATATTTTTCACATATTATATTTTTCTCACCAATTAAATCAAACAACATTAATAATAAATTCTAAAATGAAAATTTTTCAATTTTTCAATTTTTAGAATTTTAAAATCTGCTAGGGATAAATGAATTGTCAATAGTTTGTTGAAGTTAAATTTTGCAATTTTCTGAATTGTGTCCTTCGCCTCAACGCAATGTGAAATGATTTGTAATAAGAAGGTTCTGCACTCCCATCTAGGGATATATGCTTAACACAACATTGAAACTTGGGTTTGCTATTTATAATATTCATCCACTAGATTGTATATTATGCAATTGAGTCAAATCAAACAACATTAGCAATATTCATCCACTATTTTTGTTCGATTAAGATATTCAAATATTGTATTTTTTTCACTAATCAAATCAAACAACATTAGCAATATTCATCCACTATTTTTGTTCGATTAAGATATTCAAATATTGTATTTTTTTCACTAATCAAATCAAACAACATTAGCAATAAATTTAAAAATCAAAATATTGCATTTTTGCAATTTCTAGAAGTTTAAAATCTACTAGGGATAAATGAATTGTCAATTCTCTATTAAATATAAATTTTGCTATTTTCTAAATTGACTCCTTTGCCTTAACGCAATTTGAAATGATTTATATAATCATCAGGCAAATTACTTATTAAAAAGAAAAAGCAATCGATTGTAATAAGAAGGTTCTGCACTCCAATCTAAGGATATATGCTTAACACAACATTGAAACTTGGGACTGCTATTTATGATATTCATCCACTAAAGTGTATTTGATGCGATTAAGTCCATTACTTGTATTTTTGTTCAATTAAGATATTCAAATATTGTATTTTTCTCACCAATCAAATCAAACGACATTAATAATAAATTTAAAAATCAAAATATTGCATTTTTGTAACTTTTAGAATTTTAAAATCTACTAGGGATAAATAAATTGTCAATCATCTGTTGAATTTAAAATTTGCAATTTTCTTAATTGTCTCCTTTACCTCAGTGCAATTTGAAATGATTTATGTAATCTTCAGGCAAGTTACTTAAGAAAAAACCAAAGCAATGGACTGTACTAAGAAGGTTCAACACTTCCATCTAAGGATATCTGCTTAACACAACATTGAAACTTGAGATTGTTATTTATAATATTTATCTACTAAAGTGTATTTTATGCAATTGAGTCCATCACTTGTAATTTTGTTCAATTAAGATATTCAAATATTGTATTTTTCCTACCAATCAAATCAAAGGACATAAACAATAAATTTAAAAATTCAAATATTCCATTTTTGCAATTTTTTGAATTTTAAAATCTGCTAGGAATAAATGAATTGTCAATACTCTGTTGAATTTAAATTTTGTTATTTTCTGAATTTGCTCCATTGTCTCAACACAATTTGAAATGATTTATATAATTTTTAGGCAAATTACTTAAGAAAAAGCAAAAGTAATGGACTGTAATAAGAAGGTTCTGCACTCACATTTAGGGATATGTGCTTCACACAACATTAAAACTTGGGATTGCTATTTCTAATATTCATCCACTAAAGTGTATTTTATGCAATGGAGTCCATTACTTGTAATTTTGTTCAATTAAGATATTCAAATATTGTATTTTTCTCACCAATCAAATCAAACGACATTAATAATAAATTTAAAAATCAAAATATTGCATTTTTGCAATTTCCATAATTTTAAAATCTGCTAAGGATAAATGAATTGTCAATTTTCTGTTGATTTACAATTTTTCTATTTTTTAAATTGCCTCCTTTACCTCAACACAATTTGAAATAATTTATATAATTTTTATACAAATTACTTAAGAAAAAGCAAAAACAATGGACTGTAATAAGAAGGTTCTACACTCCTATCTAAGGATATATGCTTAAGACAACATTGAAACTTGGAACTGTTATTTATAATATTCATCCACTAAAGTGTATTTAATACAATTGAGTCCATTACCTGTGTTTTTGTTCAATCAACTTATTCAAATATTGTATTTTTCTCACCAATCAAATCAAACGACATCAACAATAAATTTAAAAATCAAATTATTGTATTTTTGCAATTTTTAGAATTTTAAAATCTGCTAGAGATAAATAAATTGTCAATAATCTTTTGAATTTAAATTTTGCAATTTTCTTAATTCTCTCCTTTGCCTCAATTCAATTTGAAATGATTTATAGAATTCTTATCTTCAGACAAATTACTTAAGAAAAAGGAAAAGCAACGGACCTTAATAAGATGGTTCTCCACATTCATCTAGGGATATATGCTTCACACAACCTTGAAACTAAAGATTGCTATTTATAATATTAATCCACTAAAGTGTCTTTTATGCAATTGAGTCCATTATTTGTATTTTTGTTCAATTGACATATTCAAATATTATATTTTTCACATATTATATTTTTCTTACCAATTAAATCAAACGACATTAACAATAAATTTAAAAATCAAAATATTGCATTTTTGCAATTTTTAGAATTTTAAAATCTAATAGGGATAAATAAATTGTCAATACTCTGTTGAATTTAACTCTTGCAATTTTATGAATTGTCTCCTTTACCTTAATGCAATTTGAAATGATTTATATAATTTTCAAGCAAATTATTTAAGAAAAAGCAAAAGCAATCGACTATAATAAGAAGGCTCTACACTCCCATCTATGGATATATGCTTAACGCAACTTTGAAACTTAGGTTTGCTATTTATAATATTCATCCACAAAAGTGTATTTCACGCAATTGAGTCCATTACTTATATTTTTGTTCAATTAACATATTCAAATATTATATTTTTCACATATTATATTTTTCTTACCAACTAAATCAAACGACATTAACATTAAATTTAAAAATCAAAATATTTTAATTTTGCATTTTTTTGAATTTTAAAATCTACTAGGGATGAATAAATTGTCAATACTCTGTTGAATTTAAATTTTGCAATTTTCAAAATTGTCTCTTTTGCCTCAACGCAATTTTAAAAGATTTATATAATTTTCTGGTAAATTACTTAAGAAAAAGTAAAGGCAATGGATTGTAATAAAAAAGTTTTGCACTCCCATCTAGGGATATATGCTTAATACAACATTGAAACTTGGGTTTGCTATTATTTATAATATTGATCCTCTAAAGTGTATTTTATACAATTGAGTTCATTACTTGTATTTTTGTTAAATTAACATATTCAAATATTATATTTTTCACATATTATATTTTTCTCACCAATAAAATCAAACGATATTAATAATAAATTTAAAAATCAAAATATTCCATTTTTGCAATTTTTAGATTTTTAAAATCCGCTAGGAATAAAGAAATTGTTAATAATCTGTAGAATTTAATTTTTGCAATTTTCTTAATTGTCTCCTTTGCCTCCTTGTAATTTGAAACGATTTATAGAATTCCTATCTTTAGACAAATTAGTTAGGAAAAAGGAGAACCAATGGACTCTAAAAAGATGGTTCCCCACTCCCATTTGGGATGCATTCTTTACACAACCTTGATGCTTGAGATTGCTATTTATAATATTCATCCACTAAAGTGTCTTTTATGGAATTGTGTCCATTACTTATATTTTTATTCAATTGTCATATTCAAATATTATATTTTTCACATATTATAATTTTCTCACTAATTAAATCAAATGACGTTAAAAATAAATTTAAACATCAAAATATTGCATTTTTGCAATTTTTAGAATTTTAAAATTTGCTAGGGATAAATGAGTTGTCAATACTCCGTTGAATTTAACTTTTGTCATTTTCTGAATTGTCTCCTTTGCCTCAACGTAATTTGAAATGATTTATATAATCTTTAGGCAAATTATTTAAGAAAAAGCAAAAGCAATGGACTGTAATAAGAAGGTTTTGCACTCTTATCTAGGAATATATGCTTAACACAACATTGAAACTCGGGTTTACTATTTATAATATTTGTCCACAAAAGTATATTTTATGCAATTAAGTCCATTACTTATATTTTTGTTCAATTAACATATTAAAATATTACATTTTTCACATATTATATTTTTCTTACTAATTAAATCAAACGACATTAACATTAAATTTAAAAATCAAATATTTCAATTTTGCATTTTTTCTAATTTTAAAATCTAATAGGGAGAAATGAATTGTCAATACTCTGTTGAATTTAAATTTTGCAATTTTCGATGTTGTCTCTATTGCCTCAACGCAATTTGAAAAGATTCATATAATCTTCAAGCAAATTATTTCAGAAAAAGTAAAAACAATCGACTGTAATAAGAAAGTTTTACACTCCCATCTAAGGATATATGCTTAACACAACATTGAAATTTGGGAATGCTATTCATAATATTCATCCACTAAAGTGTATTTTATGCAATTGAGTCTATTACTTGTATTTTTGTTCAATTAACATATTCAAATATTATATTTTTCACATATTATATTTTTCTGACCAATTAAATCAAACGACATTGACAATAAATTTAAAAATCAAAATATTTCAATTTTGCAATTTTTCGAATTTCAAAATTTACTAGGGATAAGTGAATTGTCAGTACTCTATTGAATTTAAATTTTGCAATTTTCTAAATTGTCTCCTTTGCATAAACGCAATTTGAAATGATTTATATAATTTTCAGGTAAATTACTTAAGAAAAAGCAAGGGCAATGGACTGTAATAGAAAGGTTCTGCACTCCCAATCAAATCAAACGATATTAATAATACATTTAAAAATCAAAATATTCCATTTTTGCAAGTTTTAGAATTTTAAATTCTACTAGGGATAAATGAATTGTCAATACTCTCTTGGATTTAAATTTTGCAATTTTCTTAATTGTCCCCTTTGCCTCAATGCAATTTGAAGTGATTTATAGAATTCTTGTCTTCAGAGAAATTACATAGGAAAAAGGAAAAGCAATGGACTCTAACAAAATGGTTCCCAACTCCCATTTAGGGATATATGCTTCACACAACCTTGAAACTTGAGATTGTTATTTATAATATTCATCCACTTAAATGTCTTTTATGCAATTGAGTCCATTACTTGTATTTTTGTTCAATTAACATATTCAAATATTATATTTTTCACATATTATATTTTTATCACCAATTAAATCAAAACACATTAACAATAAATTTCAAAATCAAAATATTTCAATTTTGCAATTTTTTGAATTTTAAAATTTGCTAGGGATAAGTGGATTATGAGTACTCTATTGAATTTAAATTTTGATATTTTCTGAATTATCTCCTTTGCCTAAATGCAATTTGAAATGATTTATAGAATTCTTGATTTCTGACAAATTACTTAGGAAAAAGGAAAAGCGATGGACTCTAAGAAGATGCTTCCTCACTCCCATATAGGGATATATGCTTTATACAACCTTGAAACTTGAGATTGCTATTTATAATATTCATCCACTAAAGTGTCTTTTATGCAATTGAGTCCATTACTTATATTTTTGATGAATTAAGATATTCAAATATTATATTTTTTGCATATTATATTTTTCTCACCAATTAAATCAAACGACATTAAAATTAAATTTAAAAATCAAAATATTTCAATTTTGCAATTTTTTGAATTTCAAAATTTGCTAGGGATAAATGAATTGTCAATACTCTGTTGAATTTAAATTTTGCAATTTTCAGAATTGTCTCCTTCGCCTCAACGCAATTTGAAATGATTTATATAATCTTCAAGCAAATTACTTAAGAAAAAAAAAAGTAATGGACTGTAATAAGAAGGTTTTGCACTCTCATCTAGGGATATATGCTTAACACAACATTAAAACTTGAGATTGCTATTTATAATATTCATCCACTAAAGTGTATTTTATGCAATTGAGTCCATTACTTGTAATTTTTGTTCAATTAAGATATTCAAATATTGTATTTTTCTCACCAATCAAATCAAACGACATAAACAATAAATTTAATATTGCATTTTCGCAATTTCTCGAATTTTAAAATCTGCTAGGGATAAATGAATTGTCAATACTCTGTTGAATTTCAATTTTGCTATTTTTTGAATTGTCTCCTTTGCCTTAATGCAATTTGAAATGATTTATATAATCTTTAGGCAAATTACTTGGCAAAATGCAAAAGTAACAAACTATAATAAGAAGGTTCTGCACTCCTATTTAGGGATATGTGCTTCACACAACATTGAAACTTGGGATTGCTACTTATAATATTCATCCACTAAACTATATTTTATGCAATCGAGTCCATTACTTGTAATTTTGTTCAATTAAGATATTCAAATATTGTATTTTTCTCACCAATCAAATCAAATGACATTAAAATTTAAATTTAAAACTCAAAATATTGCATTTTTGCACTTTCTAGAATTTTAAAATTTGCTTAGGATAAATGAATTGTCAATTCTTTTTTGAATTGAAATTTTGCTATTTTCTGAATTGTTTCCTTCGCCTCAATGCAATTTGAAATGATTTATATAATCTTTAGGCAAATTACTTGGTAAAATGTAAAAGCAACGAATTGTAATAAGAAGGTTCTGCACTCCTATTAAGGGATATGTGTTTCACACAACATTGAAATTTGGGATTGTTATTTATAATATTAATCCACTAAAGTGTATTTAATGCAATTGAGTCCATTACTTGTATTTTTGTTCAATTAACTTATTCAAATATTGTATTTTTCTCCCCAATCAAATCAAACGATATTAACAATAAATTTAAAAATCAAAATATTGCATTTTTGCATTTTCTAGAATTTTAAAATCTGCTAGGAATCAAAGAATGATAATTCTCTCTTGAATTGAAATTTTGCTATTTTCTAAATTGTCTCCAATGCCTTAACGCAATTTGAAATGATTTATATAATCTTTAGGCAAATTATATAACAAAATGCAAAAGCAATGGACTATAATAAGAAAGTTTTATACTCCCATCTAGGGATATGTGCTTCACACAACATTGAAACTTGGGATTTCTATTTATAATATTTATCCACTAAAGTATTTTTTATGCAATTGAGTCTATTACTTGTAGTTTTGTTCAATTAAGATATTCAAATATTGTATTTTTCTCACCAATCAAATCAAACGACATTAACAATAAATTTAAAAATCAAAATATTGCATTTTTGCAATTTTTAAAATTTTAAACTCTGCTAGGGATAAATGAATTGTCAATACTCTATTAAATTGAAATTTTGCAATTTTTAGAATTGTCTCCTTTGCCTCAACGCATAATCTTCAAGCAAATTGTTTAAGAAAAAGCAAAAGCAATGGGTCGTAATAATAAGTTTCTGCACTCCCATCTAGGGATATATGCTTAACACAACATTGAAACTTGGGATTCTTATTTATAATATTCATCCACTAAAGTGTATTTAATGCAATTGAGTCCATTACTTGTATTTTTGTTCAATTAACTTATTCAAATATCGTATTTGTCTCCCCAATCAAATCAAACGACTTTAACAACAAATTAAAAAATCAAAATATTTCATTTTTACAATTTTTAGAATTTTAAAATCTGCTAGGGATAAACGAATTGTCAATACTTTGTTGAATTTAAATTTTTCAATTTTCTAAATTGTCTTCTTTACCCCAATGCAATTTGAAATGATTTATATAATTTTCAGGCAAATCACTTAAGAAAAAGTAAGTGTAATTGACTACTATGAGAAGGTTCTGCACTCCCATATAGGGATATTTGCTTAACCCAACATGGAAACTTGGAATTCCTATTTATAATATACATCTACTAACATGTATTTTATGCAATTGAGTTCATTACTTTTATTTTTGTTCAATAAACTTATTCAAATATTATATTTTTCTCACCAATTAAATCAAACCACATTAACAACAAATTTAATAATCAAAATATTGCATTTTTGCAATTTTTAGAATTTTGAAATTTGCTAGGGATAAATAAATTGTCAATAATCTGTTGAATTTAAATTTTGAAAATTTCTTAATTGTCTCCTTTGCCTCAATGCAATTTTAAATGATTTATAGAATTCCTATTTTCAGACAAATTACTTAAGAAAAAGGAAAAGTAATGGACTCTAGTAAGATTGTTTCGCACTCCAATCGAGGGATATATATTTCTCACAACCTTGAAACTTGAGATTCCTATTTATAATATTCATTCACTAAAGTGTCTTTTATGCAATTGAGTCCATTACTTGTATTTTTGTTCAATTAACATATTCAAATATTATATTTTTTACATATTATATTTTTCTTACCAATTCAATTGAGCGACATTAACAATAAATATAAAAATCAAGATATTTCAATTTTGCAATTTTTAAATTTTAAAATTTGCTAGGGATAAGTAAATTATCAATACTCTGTTGAATTTAAATTTTGCAATTTTCTAAATTGTCTCATTTGCCTCAACACAATTTGAAATGATTTATATAATCTTCAAGCAAATTACTTAAGAAAAAGCAAAATCAATTCACTGTAATAAGAATGTTCTGCACTGCCATTTAGGGATATATGCTTAACACAACATTGAAACTTGGGATTGCTATTTATAATATTAATCTGCTAAAGTGTATTTTATGCAATTGTGTCTATTACTTGTTTTTTTTGTTCAATTAACATATTTAAATATTATATTTTTCACATATTATATTTCTCTCTCTCACCAATTCAATCAAATGACATTAACAATAAATTTAAAAATCAAATATTTCAATTTTGCAATTTTTTGAATTTTAAAATCTTCTAGGGATAAGTGAACTGTTAATACTCTGTTGAATTTAAATTTTACAAATTTCTAAATTGTCTCCTTTGTATCAACGCAATTTGAAAGAATTTAAATAATCTTCAGGCAAATTATTTAAGAAAAAGCAAAAGCAATTCACTGTAATAAGAACATTCTGCACTCCTATCCAGGGATATATGCTTAACACAACATTGAAACTTAGGATTGCTATTTATAATATTCATCCATTAAAGTGTATTTTATGTAATTGAGTCCATTACTTGTATTTTAGTTCAATTAACATATTCAAATATTGTATTTTTCTCATCAATCAAATCAAACGACATTAACAACAAATTTAAAACTCAAAATATTGCATTTTTGCAACTTTTAGAATTTTGAAATCTAATACGAACAAATAAATTGTAAATAATCTATTGAATTTAAATTTTGCAATTTTCTTAATTGTCTCCTTTGCCTCAATGCAATTTGAAATGATTTATAGAATTCTTGCCTTTAGACAAATTACTTAAGAAAAAGGAAAAGCAATGGACCCTAATAAGATGGTTCCCCACTCCCATATAGGGATATATGCTTCACAGAACCTTGAAACTTGAGATTGCTATTTATAATATTCATCCACTAGAGTGTCTTTTATGCTATTGAGTCCATTACTTGTATTTTTGTTCAATTGACATATTCAAATATTATATTTTTCACATATTATATTTTTCTCACCAATTAAATCAAACGACATTAACAATAAATATAAAAATCAAAATATTTCAATTTTGCAATTTTTAGAATTTTCAAATCTAATAGGGATAACTGAATTGTCAATACTCTGTTGAATTTAAATTTTGCAACTTTCTAAATTGTCTCTTTTGCCCCAATGCAATTTGAAATGATTTTTATAATTTTCAGGCAAATCACTTAAGAAAAAGCAAGAGTAATGGACTGTTATAAGAAGATCTTGCACTCCTATCTAGGGATATATGCTTAACCCAACATTGAAACTTGAGATTCCTATTTATAATATTCATCCACTAAAGTGTATTTTATGCAATTGAGTCCATTACTTTTATTTTTGTTCAATTAGCTTATTCTAATATTGTATTTTTCTCACCAATCAAATCAAACGACATTAATAATAAATTTAAAAGTCAAAATATTGTTTTTTTTTCAATTTTAAAATCTGCTAGGGATAAATGATTTGTCAATACTCTGTTGAATTTAAATTTTGCAATTTTCTAATTTATCTCCTTTGCCTCAACATAATTTGAAGTGATTTACATAATCTTTAAGCAAATTACTTAAGAAAAAGCAAAAGTAATACACTGTAATAAGAAGGTTCTGCACTTGCATCCAGGGATATATGCTTAACACAACATTGAAACTTGGGATTGCTATTTATAATATTCATCCACTAAAGTGTATTTTATGCAATTGAGTCCATTACTTGTATTTTTGTTCAATTAACTTATTCAAATATTGTATTTTTCTCAGCAATCCAATCAAACGAGTTTAACAACAAATTTAAAAATCAAAATATTGCATTTTGGCAATTTTTAGAATTTTGAAATCTGCTAGGAATAAATAAGTTGTCAATAATTTGTTGAATTTAAATTTTTCAATTTTCTTAATTGTCTCTTTTGCCTCAATGCAATTTTAAATGAATTATAGACTTCCTGTTTTCAGACAAATTACTTAGGAAAAAGGAAAAGCAATGGACTCTAATAAGATGGTTCCGCACTCTCATATAGAGATATATGCTTCACACAACCTTAAAACTAGAGATTCCTAATTATAATATTCATCCACTAAGGTGTCTTTTATGCAATTGAATTCATTACTTGTTTCCTTATTCAATTAACATATTCAAATATTATATTTTTCACATATTATATTTTTCTCACCAATTAAATCGAACGACATTAACATTAAATTGAAAAATCAAAATATTTTGATTTTGCAATTTTTTGAATTTTAAAATTTGGTAGGGATAAATGAATTTTCAATACTCTGTTAAATTTAAATTTTGCAATTTTTTGAATTGTCTCCCTTGCCTCAACGCAATTTGAAATGATTTATATAATCTTCTAGCAATGTACTTAAGCAAAAGCAAAAGCAATCGACTATAATAAGAAAGTTCTGCACTCCCATCTAGGGATATATACTTAACACAACATTGAAACTTGGGACTGCTATTTATAATATTCATCCACTAAAGTGTATTTTATACAATTGAGTCCGTTGCTTGTATTTTTGTTCTATTGACATATTCAAATATTATATTTTTCACATATTATATTTCTCTCACCAATTAAATCAAATAGCATTAACAATAAATTTAAAAATTAATATATTTCAATTTTGCAATTTTTTGAATTTTCAAATCTACTAGGGAGAAATGAATTGTCAATACTTTGTTGGATTTAACTTTTGCAATTTTCTAAATTGTCTCCTTTACCTCAATGCAATTTGAAATGATTTATATAATCTTCAAGCAAATGACTTAAGAAAAAGCAAAAGCAATGGACTATAATAAGAAGGTTCTGCACTCCCATCTAAGGATTGCTATTTATAATATTCATCCACTAAAGTGTCTTTCATGTAATTAAGTCCATTACTTGTATTTTTGTTCAATTAACATATTCAAATATTATATTTTTCACATATTATATTTTTCTCACCAATTAAACCAAATGACATTAACATTAAATTTAAAAATCAAAATATTTCGATTTTGCAATTTTTAGAATTTTAAAATCTGCTAAGAATAAGTAAATTGTCAATATTTTGTTGAATTTAAATTTTGCAATTTTCTGAATTGTCACCTTTCCCTTAACGCTATTTGAAATGATTTATATAATCTTTAGGAAAATTACATAAGAAAAAACAAAAACAATGGACAATTATACGATGGTTTTGCACTCCCATTTTGGGATATATACTTAACACAACATTGAAACTTGGGATTACTATTTCTAATATTCATCTACAAAAGTGTATTTTATGCAATTGAGTCCATTACTTGTATTTTTGTTCAATTAATATATTTAAATATTATAATTTTCACATATTGTATTTTTCTCATCAATTAAATCGAACAACAATAATAATAAATTTAAAAGTTAAAATATTTCAATTTTCCAATTTTTAGAATTTTAAAATATACTAGGGATAAATGAATTGTCAATTCTTTGTTGAAATTAAATTTTGCAATTTTCAGAATTATCTCCTTTGCCTCAACGCATAATCTTTAAGCAAATTATTTAAGAAAAAGCAAAAGCAATGGGCCATAATAATAAGGTTCTGCACTCCCATATAGGGATATATGCTTAACACAACATTGAAATTTAGGACTGCTATTTATAATATTCATCCACTAAAGTGTATTTTATACAATTGAGTCCATTGCTTGTATTTTTGTTCTATTAACATATTCAAATATTATATTTTTCACATATTATATTTCTCTCACCAATTAAATCAAATGACATTAACAATAAATTTAAAAATTAATATATTTCAATTTTGCAATTTTTTGAATTTTCAAATCTACTAGGGAGAAATGAATTGTCAATACTCTGTTGGATTTAACTTTTGCAATTTTCTGAATTGTCTCCTTTACCTCAATGCAATTTGAAATGATTTATATAATCTTCAAGCAAATGACTTAAGAAAAAGCAAAAGCAATGGACTATAATAAGAAGGTTCTGTACTCCTATCTAAGGATTGCTATTTATAATATTCATCCACTAAAGTGTCTTTCATGCAATTAAGTCCATTACTTGTATTTTTGTTCAATTAACATATTTAAATATTATATTTTTCACATATTATATTTTTCTCACCAATTAAATCAAATGACATTAACATTAAATTTAAAAATCAAAATATTTTGATTTTGCAATTTTTAGAATTTTAAAATTTGCTAGGAATAAGTGAATTGTTAATATTTTGTTGAATTTAAATTTTTCAATTTTCTGAATTGTCTCTTTTCCCTTAACACTATTTGAAATGATTTATATAATCTTTAGGAAAATTACATAAGAAAAAACAAAAACAATAGACAGTTATATGATGGTTTTGCACTCCCATTTTGGGATATATATTTAACATAACATTCAAACTTGGGATTGCTATTTATAATATTCATCTACGAAAGTGTATTTTATGCAATTGGGTCCATTATTTGTATTTTTATTCAATTAATATATTTAAATATTATAATTTTCACATATTATATTTTTCTCATCAATTAAATCGAACAACAATAATAATAAATTTAAAAGTTAAAATATTTCAATTTTCCAATTTTTAGAATTTTAAAATATGCTACGGATAAATGAATTGTCAATTCTTTGTTGAAGTTAAATTTTGCAATTTTCAGAATTGTTTCCTTTGCCTCAACGCATAATCTTCAAGCAAATTATTTAAAAAAAAGCAAAAGCAATGGGCCATAATAATAAGGTTCTGCACTCCCATCTAGGGATATATGCTTAACACAACATTGAAACTTGAGTTTCCTATTTATAATATTCATCCACTAAAATGTATTTATGCAATTGAGTCCATTACTTGTATTTTTGTTCAATAAACTTATTCAAATATTGTATTTTTCTCACCAATCAATTCAAACGACATTAACAATAAATTTCAAAATCCAAATATTGCATTTTTGCAAGTTTGAGAGTTTTAATATCTGCTAGGGATAAATAAATTGTCAATAATTTGTTGAATTTAAAATTTGCAATTTTCTTAATTCTTTCTTTTGCCTCAATGTAATTTGAAATGATTTATAGAATTCCTATTTTTAGACAAATTACTTAAGAAAAAGGAAAAGCAATGGACTCTAATAAGATGGTTTTGCACTCCCATCTACTGATATATGCTTCACGCAACCTTCAAACTTGAGTTTGCTATTTATTATATTCATCCACTAAAGTGTCTTTTATGCAATTGAGTCCATTACTTGTATTTTTGTTCAATTAACATATTCAAATATTATATTTTTCTCAACAATGAAATCAAACGACATTAACAATAAATAAATAAATCAAAATATTTCGATTTTGTATTTTTTAGAATTTTAAAATCTATTAGGAATAAGTGAATTGTCAACACTCTGTTGAATTTAAATTTTGCAATTTTTTGAATTGTCTCCTTTGCCTCAATGCAATTTGAAATGATTTATATAATTTTCAGGCAAATTACATAAGAAGAAGCAAAAGCAATGGACAATAATAAGATGGTTCTGCACTCCCATCTTGGGATATATGCTTAATACAACTTTAAAACTTGGGATTGCTATTTATAATATTCATCCACTAAAGTGTATTTTTGTTCAATTAACTTATTCAAATATTGTATTTTTCTCACCAATCAATTCAAACGACATTAGCAAAAAATTTAAAAATCCAATTATTGCATTTTTGCAATTTTGAGAATTTTAAAATCTACTAGAGATAAATAAATTATCAATAATCTGTTGAATTTAAATTTTGCAATTTTATTAATTGTCTCCTTTGCCTCAATGTAATTTCAAATGATTTATAGAAGTCATGTCTTTAGACAAATTACTTAAGAAAAAGGAAAAGCAATGGACGTTAATAAGATCATTCCGTACTCCCATCTAGGGATATATGCTTCACACAATCTTGAAACTTGAGATTGCTATTTATAATATTCATCCACCAACGTCTCTTTTATGCAATTGAGTTCATTACATGTATTTTTGTTCAATTAGCATATTCAAATATTATATTTTTCACATAGTATATTTTTATTATTAATTAAATCAAACGACATTGACGATAAATTTAAAAATCAAAATATTTTAATTTTGCAATTTTTAGAATTTTAAAAGCTATTATGGATAAGTGAATTGTTAATACTCTGTTGAATTTAAATTTTGCAATTTTTTGAATTGTCTCCTTTGCCTCAACACAATTTGAAATGATTTATATAATCTTCTGTCAAATAACATTAGAAAAAGCAAAAGCAATGGACTGTAATAAGAAGGTTCTACACTCCTATCTAGGGATATATGCTTCAAACAACCTTGAAACTTGAGATTACTATTTATAATATTCATCCATTAAAGTGTATTTTATGCAATTGAGTCCATTACTTGTATTTTTGTTCAATTAACATATTCAAATATTGTATTTTTCTCAGCAATCAAATCAATTGACATTAACAATAAATTGAAAAATCAACGGATCGCATTTTTGCAATTTTTAGAATTGTCTCCTTTGCCTCAATGCAATTTGAAATGATTTATATAATTTTCAGGCAAATTACTTAAGAAAAAGTAAAAGCAATGCACTTTAATTGGAAGGTTCTGCACTCCCATTTAGGGATATATGCTTAACACAACATTGAAACTTAGGATTGCTATTTATAATATTCATCTATTAAAGTGTATTTTATGCAGTTGAGTCCATTACTTGTATTTTTGTTCAATTAACTTATTCAAATATTGTATTTTTCTCACCAATCAAATCAAACGACATTAACAACAAATTGAAGAATCAAAATATTGAATTTTTTCAATTTTTGAAATTTTAAAATCTACTAGGGACAACTAAATTGTAAATAATCTATTGAATTTAAATTTTGCAATTTTCTTAATTGTCTTCATTGCCTCAATACAATTTGAAATGATTTATAGAATTCTTATTTTCAGACAAATTACTTAAGAAAAAGGAAAAGTAATACACTCTAATAAGATGGTTCTACACTCCCATGTATGGATATATGCTTCACACAACCTCGAAACTTGAGTTTGTTATTTATAATATTCATCCTCTAAAGTGTCTTTTATGCAATTGGGTCCATTACTTGTATTTTTGCTCAATTAACATATTCAAATATTATATTTTTCACATATTGTATTTTTCTCACCAGTTAAATCAAATGACATTAATAATAAATATAAAAATCAAAATATTTCGATTTTGCAATTTTTAGAATTGTAAAATCTAGTAGGGATAACTGAATTGTCAATACTCTGTTGAATTTAAATTTTGCAATTTTTTGAATTGTCTCCTTTGACTCAATGCAATTTGAAATGATTTATGTAATCTTCAAGCAAATTACTTAAGAAAAAGCAAAAGTAATGGACTGTAATAAAAAGGTTCTACACTCTCATCTAGGGATATATGCTTAACACAACATTGAAACAAGGGATTGCTATTTATAATATTCATCCACTAAAGTGTATTTTATGTAATTGAGTCCATTATTTGTATTTTTGTTCAATTAACTTAATCAAATATTGTATTTTTCTCACCAAGCAAATCAAATGATAATAATAATATATTTAAAAATCAAAATATTGCACTTTTGCAATTTTTGGAATTTTAAAATCTACTAGGGATAAATGATTTGTCAATACTTTATTGAATATAAATTTTGCAACTTTCTTAATTGTCTCCTTTATCTCAACACAATTTGAAATGATTTATATAATCTTCAAGCAAATTACTTAAGAAAAAGCAAAAGCAATGGACAGTAATAAGAAGGTTTTGCACTCCCATCTAGGGATATATGCTTAACACAACATTGAAACTTGGGATTGCTATTTATAATATTCATCCACTAAAGTGTATTTTATGCAATTGAATTCATTACCTGTATTTTTGTTCAACTAACTTATTCAAATATTGTATTTTTCTCATCAATCAAATCAAACGACATTAACAACAAATTTCAAAATCAAAGTATTGCATTTTTGCTATTTTTAGAATTTTAAAATCTGCTAGGGATAAATAAATTGTCAATAAACTGGTGAATTTAAAATTTGCAATTTTCTTAATTCTCTCCGTTGACTCAATACAATTTGAAATGTTTTATAGAATTCCTGTTTTCAGACAAATTGCTTAAGAAAAAGGAAAAGTAATGGAATTTAATAAGATGGTTCCGCACTCCAATCTATGGATATATACTTCACACAACCTTGAAACTTGAGATTATTATTTATAATATTCATCCACTAAAGTGTCTTTTATGCAATAGAGTTCATTACTTGTATTTTTGTTCAATTAGCATATTCAAATATTATATTTTTCACATAGTATATTTTTCTCACCAATTAAATCAAACGACATTGATGATAAATTTAAAAATCAAAATATTTCAATTTTGCAATTTTTTGAATTTTAAAATCTACTAGGGATAACTGAATTGGCAATACTCTGTTGAATTTAAATTTTGCAATTTTTTGAATTGTCTGCTTTGCCTCAACACAATTTGAAATGATTTATATAATATTTTAACAAAATACATAAGAAAAAGCAAAAGCAATAGATTGTAATAAGAAAGTTCTACACTCCCATCTAGGGATATATGCTTCACACAACATTGAAACTTGGGAGTGCTATTTATAATATTCATCCACTTCATTCTATTTTATACAATTGAGTCCATTACTAGTATTTTTGTTCAATTAACATATTTAAATATTGTATTTTTCTCACCAATCAAATCAAACGACATAAACAATAAATTTAAAAATCAAAGGATAGCATTTTTGTAATTTTTAGAATTTTAAAATCTGTTAGGGATAAATAAATTGTCAATAACCTATTGAATTTAATTTTTTCAATTTTCTTAATTCTCTCCTTTACCTCAATACAATTTGAAATGATTTATAGAATTCTTGTTTTCAAACAAATTACCTAAGAAAAAGGAAAAGCAATGGACTTTAATAAGATGATTCCGCACTCCAATCTATGGATATATGCTTCACACAACCTTGAAACTTGAGATTGCTATTTATAATATTCATCCACTAAAGTGTCTTTTATGCTATTAAGTTCATTACTTGTATTTTTGTTCAATTAGCATATTCAAATATTATATTTTTCATAGAGTATATTTTTCTCACCAATTAAATCAAATGACATTAACGATATATTTAAAAATCAAAATATTTCAATTTTGTAATTTTTAAAATTTTAAAATCTGTTATGGATAAGTGAAATGTCGATACTCTATTGAATTTAAATTTTGCAAGTTTTTGAATTGTCTCTTTTGTCTCAACACAAATTGAAATGATTTATATAATCTTTTAGCAACATGCTTAATAAAAAGCAAAATCAATCGACTGTAATAAGACGGTTCTGCACTCCCATCTAGGGATATATGCTTAACACAACATTGAAACTTGGGACTGCTATTTATAATATTCATCCACTAAAGTGTATTTTATGCAATTGAGTCCATTACTTATATTCTTGTTCAATTAACATATTCAAATATAATATTTTTCGCATATTATATTTTTCCCACCAATTAAATCAAATGACATTAACATTAAATTTAAAAATAAAAATATTTCAATTTTGCAAGTTTTTGAATTTTAAAATCTAATAGGGATAAATGAATTGTCAATACTCTATTGAATTTAAATTTTGCAATTTTCTAAATTGTCCTTATTGCCTCAAAGTAATTTGAAATGATTTATATAATCTTCAGGCAAATTATTTAAGAAAAAGCACAAACAATGGATTGTAATAAGAAGGTTATGTACTCCTATCTAGGGATATATGCTTAAGACAACATTGAAACTTGGGATTGCTATTTATAATATTCATCCACTAAAGTGTATTTTATGCAATTGAGTCAAATATTATATTTTTCACATATTATATTTTTATCGCCAATTAAATCAAACGACATTAACAATAAATTTCAAAATCAAAATATTTCAATTTTGCAATTTTTTGAATTTTAAAATTTGCTAGGGATAAGTGAATTGTCAGTACTCTGGTTAATTTAAATTTTGCAATTCTCTAAATTGTCTCCTTTGCCTAAACACAATTTGAAATGATTTATATATTCTTCGGGAAAATTACTTAAGAAATAACAAAAGTAAGGGACTGTAATAAGAAACTTTTGCACTCCCATCTAGGGATATATGCTTAACACAACAATGAAACTTAGGATTGCTATTTATAATACTCATCAACTAAATTGTATTTTATATAGTTGAGTCCATTACTTGTATTTTTGTTCAGTTAAGATATTCAAATATTATATTTTTCTCACCAATCAAATCAAACGACATTAACAATACATTTAAAAATCAAAATATTCCATTTTTACAAGTTTTAGAATTTTAAAATCTGTCTGGGATAAATGAGTTTTCGATACTCTCTTGAATTTAAATTTTGCAATTTTCTTAATTGTCTCCTTTGCCTCAATGCAATTTGAAATGATTTATAGATTTCTTGTCTTCATAGAAATTACATAGGAAAAAGGAAAAGCAATGGACTCTAATAAAATGGTTCCCCACTCCCATCTAGGCATATATGCGTCACACAACCTTGAAACTTGAGATTGTTATTTATAATATTCATCCACTTAAATTTCTTTTATGTAATTAAGTCCATTACTTATATTTTTATTCAATTAACATATTCAAATATTATATTTTTCGCATATTATATTGTTATCACCAATTAAATCAGACAACATTAACAATAAATTTCAAAATCAAAATATTTCAATTTTGCAATTTTTTGAATTTTAAAATTTGCTGGGGATAAGTGAATTGTGAGTAGTTCGTTTAATTTAAATTTACAATTTTCTAAATTGTCTCCTTTATCTAAACGTAATTTGAAATGATGTATATAATCTTTGGGAAAATTACTTAAGAAATAGCAAAAGCAAGGGACTGTAATACGAAAGTTCTGTACTCTCATCTAGGAATATATGCTTAACACAACAATGAAACTTGGGATTGCTATTTATAATATTCATCCACTAAATTTTATTTTATGCAATTGAGTCCATTACTTGTATTTTTGTTCAATTAAGATATTCAAATATTGTATTTTTCGCATATTATATTTTTCTCACTAATTAAATCAAACTACATTAACAATAAATTTAAAAATCAAAATATTTCAATTTTACAATTTTTTGAATTTCAAAATCTGTTAGGGATAAATGAATTGTCAGTATTCTATTGAATTGAAATTTTGCAATTTTCTAAATTGTCTCCTTTGCCTAAACACAATTTGAAATGATTAATATAATCTTTGGGAAAATTACTTATGAAATAGCACAAGCAAGGGACTATAATAAGAAGGTTCTGCACTTCCATCTATGGATATATGCTTAACATAACAATGAAACTTGGGATTGCTATTTATAATATTAATCCACTAAAGTGTATTTTATGTAATTGAGTCCATTACTTGTATTTTTGTTCAATTAAGATATTCAAATAATGTATTTCTCTCACCAGTCAAATCAAACGACATTAACAATAAATTTAAAAATCAAAATATTTCATTTTTTCAATTTTTAGAATTTTAAAATCAACTAGGGATAAATGAATTGTCAATACTCTGTTGAATTTCAATTTTGAAAATTTCTTAGATGTCTCCTTTGCCTCAGTGCAATTTGAAATGATTTGTATAATTCTTGTCTTCTAACAAATTACTTAGGAAAAAGGAAAAGCAATGGACTCTGTTAAGATGGTTTCCCACTCCCATCTAGGGAAATATACTTCACATAACCTTGAAACTTGAGATTAGTATTTATAATATTCATCCACTAAAGTGTCTTTTATGCAATTGAGTCCATTACTTGTATTTTTGTTCAATTAAGATATTCAAATATTATAATTTTCTCACTAATTCAATCAAACGACTTTAACAATAAACTTAAAATTGAAAATATTTCAATTTTGCAATTTTTAGCATTTTAAATTCTTTTAGGGATAAATGAATTGTCAATACTCTGTTGAATTTAAATTTTGCAACTTTCTACATTGTCTCCCTTGCCTTAACACAATTTGAAATGATTTATATAATCTTTAGGCAAATTACATAAGAAAAAAGAAAAGCAGTGGACTGTAATAAGATGGTTCTGCACTCCCATCTAGAGATATATGCTTAACACAACATTGAAACTTGGGATTGCTATTTATAATATTCATCCATTAAAGTGTATTTTATGCTATTGAGTCCATTACTTGTATTTTTGTTCAATTAAGATATTCAAATATTGTATTTTTCCTACCAATCAAATCAAACAACATTAAGAATAAAGTTAAAAATCAAAATATTGCATTTTTGATATTACATTTTTGCAATTTTGAGAATTTTAAAATCTGCTAGGGATAAATGAATTGTCAATACTTTGTTGAATTTAAATTTTGGTATTTTCTGAATTGTCTCCTTTGCCTCAACGCAATTTAAAATGATTTATATAATCTTTAGGCAAATTACTTAAGAAAAAGCAAAATGAATGGACTGTCATATGAAGGTTCTGCACTCCTATGTAGGGATATGTGCTTAACACAACATTGAAACTTGGGATTGCTATTTATAATATTGATCCATTAAAGTATATTTTATGCAATTAAGTCCATTACTTGAAATTTTGTTCAATTAAGATATTCAAATATTATATTTTTCTCACCAATCAAATCAAACTACATTAACAATAAATTTAAAAATCAAAATATTGCACTTTTGCAATTTATAAAATTTTAAAATCTGTTAAGGATAAATGAATTGTTAATTTTCTGTTGAATTTAAATTTTGCTATTTTCTACATTGTCTCCTTTGCCTAAATGCAATTTGAAATGATTTATATAATCTTGAGGCAAATTACTTAAGAAAAAGCAAAAGGAATGGACTGTAATAAGAAGGTTTTGCACTCTCATCTAGGGATATACGCTTAACACAACATTGAAACCTTGGATTGCTATTTATAATATTCATCCACTAAAGTATATTTTATGCAATTGAGTCCATTACTTGTAATTTTGTTCAATTAACTTATTCAAATATTGTATTTTTCTCACTAATCAAATCAAACGACATTAACAACAAATTTAAAAACCAAAATATTGCACTTTTGAATTTTTAGAATTTTAAAATCTGCTAGGGATAAATAAATTGTCAATAATCAGTTGAATTGAAAATTTCTTAATTGTCTCCTTTGCCTTAATGCAATTTGAAATGATTTATAGAATTCTTGTCTTCAGACAAATTAGTTAAGAAAAAGGAAAAGCAATGCACTCGAATAAGATAGTTCCGCACTCCCATCTAGGGATATATGCTTCACACAACCTTAAAACTTGAGTTTGCTATTTATAATATTCTTCCACTAAAGTGTCTTTTATACAATTGAGTCTATTACTTGTAATTTTGTTGAATTAACATATTCAAATATTATATTTTTCACATATTATATTTTTCTCACCAATTAAATCAAACGACATTAATAATAAATATAAAAATCAAAATATTTCAATTTTGCAATTTTTAGAATTTTCAAATCTGGCAGGGATAATTAAATTGTCAACACTCTGTTGAATTTAAATTTTACAATTTTCTAAATTGTCTCCTTTGCCTTAACACAATTTAAAATGATTTATATAATTTTCAGGCAAATTACTTAAGAAAAAGCAAAAGCAATGGATTGTAATAAGAAGGTTATGCACTCCCATCCAGGAATATATGCTTAACACCACATTGAAACTTGGGATTGCTATTTATAATATTCATCCACTAAAGTGTATTTTATGCAATT
>JAHOYR010005849.1:0-78175 GCA_023213295.1 Bruguiera hainesii | reverse complement strand
GATTGCTATTTATAATATTCATCCACTAAAGTGTATTTTATGCAATTCAGTCCATTACTTGTAATTTGGTTCAATTAAATTATTCAAATATTGTATTTTTCTCACTAATCAAATCAAACGACATTAACAATAAATTTAAAATCAAAATATTGCACTTTTGCAATTTTTCAAATTGTAAAATCTTCTAGGGATAAATAAATTGTCAATAATCTGTTGAATTTAAATTTTGAAAATTTCTTAATTGTCTCCTTTGCCTCAATGCAATTTGAAATGATTTATAAAATTCTTGTCTTGAGACAAATTAGCTAAGAAAAAGGAAAAGGAATGGACTCTAATAAAATGGTTCTCCACTCCCATCTAGGGATATATGCTTCACATAACCTTGAAATTTGAGATTGCTATTTATAATATTCAAATATTATATTCTTTACATATTATATTTTTCTCACCAATGAAATCAAACGACATTAACAATAAATTTAAAAATCAAAATATTTCAATTTTGCAATTTTTAAAATTTTAAAATCTGTTAAGGATAAATGAATTATCAATACTATGTTCAATTTAAATTTTGGTATTTCTTGAATTCTCTCCTTTGCCTCAATGCAATTTGAAATGATTTTTATAATCTTTAGGCAAATTACTTAAGAAAAAGCAAAATGAATGGACTGTAATAAGAAGGTTCTGCACTCCTATCTAGGGATATGTGCTTAAGACAACATTGAAACTTGGGATTGTTATTTATAATATTCATCCACTAAAGTGTATTTTATACAATTAAGTCCATTACTTGTAATTTTGTTCAATTAAGATATTCAAATATTGTATTTTTCTCACCAATCAAATCAAACAACATTAACAACAAATTTAAAAATCAAAATATTGCATTTTTGCAATTTTTAAAATTTTAAAATCTGCTAGGGATAAATGAATTGCCAATAATCTATAAAATTTAAAATTTTCAATTTTCTTAATTGTCTCCTTTGCCTCAATGCAATTTGAAATGATTTATAGAATTCTTAACTTCAGAAACATTACTTAAGCAAAAGGAAAAGCAATAGACCCTAATAAGATGGTTCCCCACTCCCATTTAGAGATATATGCTTTACACAACCTTAAAACTTAAGATTACTATTTATAATATTCATCCACATAATTGTATTTTATGCAATTGAGTCCATTACTTGTATTTTTGTTCAATTTACTTATTCAAATATTGTATTTTTCTCACCAATGAAATCAAACGACATTAACAACAAATTTAAAAATCAAAATATTACATTTTTGCAATTTTTATAATTTTAAAATTTGTTAGGGATAAATGAATTGCCAATAATGTATTGAATTTAAATTTTGCAATTTTCTTAATTGTCTCCTTTTGCCTCAATGCAATTTGAAATGATATATAGAATTCTTAACTGCAGAAAAATTACTTAAGAAAAAGGAAAAGCAACGGACCCTAATAAGATGGTTCCCCACTCCCATCTAAGGATATATGCTTCACACAACCTTGAAACTTGAGATTGCTATTTATAATATTGATCCACTAAAGTGTCTTTTATGCAATTGAGTCCATTACTTGTATTTTTCTTCAAGTGGCATATTCAAATATTATATTTTTCATATATTATATTTTTCTCACCAATCAAATCAAACGACATTAACAATAAATTTAAAAATCAAAATATTGCATCTTTGCAAGTTTTAGAATTTTAAAATCTGTTGGGGATAAATGAATTGTCAATACTCTGTTGAATTTAAATTTTGCTATTTTTTGAATTGTCTCCTTTGCCTTAACACAATTTGAAATGATTTATATAATCTTTAACCACAAATTACTTAAGAAATAGCAAAAGTAATGGACTGTAATAAGAAGGTTATGCACTCCCATCTAGGGATATATGCTTAACACAACATTAAAACTTGGGATTGCTATTTATAATATTCATCCGCTAAAGTGTATTTTATGCAATTGAGTCCATTACTTGTAATTTTGTTCAATTATGATATTCAACTATTGTATTTTTCTAAATTGTCTCCTTTAACTCAACGCAATTTGAAATGATTTATATAATCTTTAGGCAAGTTACTTAAGAAAAAGCAAAAGTAATAGACTGTAATAAGAAGGTTCTGCACTCCCATCTAGGGATATATGCCAAAGACAACATTGAAACTTGAGATTGTTATTTATAATATTCATCTACTAAAGTATATTTAATGCAATTGAGTTCATTACTTGTATTTTTGTTTAATTAACTTATTCAAATATTGTATTTTTCTCACCAATCAAATCAAACGACATTAACAAAAAATTTAAAAATCAAAATATTATATTTTTGCAATTTTTAGAATTTTAAAATCTGCCAGGGATAAATGAATTGTCAATAATCTATTGAATTTAAATTTTGCAATTTTCTTAATTGTCTCCTTTGCCTTAATGCAATTTGAAATGATTTATGGAATTCTTAACTTCAAACAAATTACTTAAGAAAAAGGAAAAGCAATGGACTCTAATAAAATGGTTTTGCACTCCTATCTACGGATATATGCTTCACCCAATCTTGTAACTTGGGATTGCTATTTATAATATTCATCCACTAAAGTGTCTTTTATGCATTTGAGTCCATTACTTGTATTTTTGTTCAATTGACATATTCAAATATTATATTTTTCACATATCATATTTTTCTAACCAATTAAATCAAATGACATTTACATTAAATTTAAAAATCAAAATATTTCATTTTTGCACTTTTTTGAGTTTTAAAATTTGCTAAGGATAAATCAACTGTCAATACTCTATTGAATTTAAATTTTGCAATTTTTGGAATTGTCTCCCCTGCCTCAACGCAATTTGAAATAATTTATATAATCTTCAGGCAAATTACTTAAGAAAAAGCAAAAGCAATCAACTGTAATAAGAAGGCTCTGCACTCCCATCTAAGCATATATGCTTAACACAACATTGAAACTAGGAAGTGTTGTTTATAATATTCATCTACTAAAGTGTATTTTATGCAATTGGGTCCATTACTTATATTTTTGTTCAATTAACATATTCAAATATTATATTTTTCTCACCAATTACATCAAACGACATTAACAATAAATTTAAAAATCAAAATATTTCAATTTTGCAATTTTTTGAATTTTAAAATCTGTTAGGGATAAGTGAATTGTCAAAACTCTGTTAAATTTAAATTTTGCAATTTTCTAAATTGTCTCCTTTGCCTCAACACAATTTGAAATAACTTATATAATCTTCAGGCAAATTACTTAAGAAAAAGCAACAGCAATGGATTGTAATAAGAAGGTTCTACACTCCTATCTAGGGATATATGCTTAAGACAACAATGAAACTTGGGATTGTTATTTATAATATTCATTTACTAAAGTGTATTTCATGCAATTGAGTTCATTATTTGTATTTTTGTTCAATTAACATATTCAAATATTGTATTTTACTCACCAATCAAATAAAACAATATTAACAATAAATTGAAAAACCAAAATATTCCATTTTTGCAATTTTTAGAATTTTAAAATTTGCTAGGGATAAATGAATTCTCAATACTCTGTTGAATTTAAATTTTGCAATTTTCTTAATAGTCTCCTTTGCCTCAATGCAATTTGAAATGATTTATAGAATTCTTGTTTTCAGACAAATTAATTAAGAAAAATGAAAAGCAATGGACTCTAATAAGATGGTTCCACACTCCCATCTAGGAATATATGCTTCACACAACCTTGAAACTTGAGATTGTTATTTATAATATTCATCCACTAAAGTGTTTTTTATGTAATTGAGTCCATTACTTGTATTTTTGTTCAATTAACATATTCAATTATTATATTTTCCACATATTATATTTTTCCCACCAATTAGATCAAATGACATTAACATTAAATTGAAAAAGCAAAATATTTCAATTTTGCAATCTTTTGAATTTTAAAATCTGGTAGGGATAAAAGAATTGTCAATACTCTATGAATTTAAATTTTACAATTTTATGAATTGTCTTCTTTGCCTCAACGCAATTTGAAATGATTTATATAATCTTCAACCAAATTAGTTAAGAAAAAGCAAAAGCAATGGACTGTAATAAGAAGGTTCTGCACTCCCATCCAATGATATATGCTTAACACAACATTGAAACTTGGGATTGTTATTTATAATATTCATCCACTAAAGTATATTTTATCCAATTGAGTCCATTACTTGTATTTTTGTTCAATTAACATATTCAAATATTTTATTTTTCACATATTACATTTTTTTCTCCAATTAAATCAAACGACATTAACAATAAATATAAAAATCAAAATATTTCAATTTTGTAATTTTTAGAATTTAAAATCTACTAGGGGTAACTGATTTGTCAATACTCTATTGAATTTAAATTTTGCAATTTTCTTAATTGTCTCCTTTGCCTCAATGCAATTTGAAATGATTTATAGACTTCTTGTCTTCAAACAAATTACTTAAGAAAAAGGAAAAGCAATGGACCCTAATAAGATGGTTCCCCACTCCCATCTAGGCATATATGCTTCACACAACCTTGAAACTTGAGATTATTATTTTTAATATTGATCCACTTAATTGTATTTTAAGCAATTGAGTCCATTACTTGTATTTTTGTTCAATTAACATATTCAAATATTGTATTTTTCTCACCAATCAAATCAAAATATCGCATTTTTGCAATTTTTAGAATTTTAAAATCTGCTAGGGGGAAATGAATTGTCAATACTTTGTTGAATTAAACTTTTGCAATTTTCTGAATTATCTCCTTTGCCTCAACGTAATTTGAAATGATTTATATAATCTTCAGGCAAATTACTTAAGAAAAAGCCAAAGCAATGGACTATAATAAGAAGGTTCTACACTCCCATCTGGGGATATATGGTTAACATAACATTGAAACTTGGGATTGCTATTTATAATATTCATCCACTAAGGTGTATTTTATGCAATTGAGTCCATTACTTGTATTTTTGTTCAATTGACATATTCAAATGTTATATTTTTCACTTATTATATTTTTCTCACCAATTAAATGAAACGACATTAACAATAAATATAAAAATTAAAATATTTCAATTTTGAAATTTTTAGAATTTTAAAATCTGCTATGGTTAACTGAATTGTCAATACTCTGTTGAATTTAAAGTTTGCAATTTTCTAAACTGCCTTCTTTGCCCCAACGCAATTTGAGATGATTTATATAATTTTTAGGCAAATTACTTAAGAAAAAGTAAGAATAATGGACTATTATAAGAAGGTTTAGCACTCTCATATAGGGATATATACTTAACCCAACTTTGAAACTTAGGATTCCTATTTATAATATACATCTACTAAAGTGTATTTTATGCAATTGAATCCATTACTTGTATTTTTGTTCAATTAACTGATTCAAGTATTATATTTTTCTCACCAATCAAATCAAACGACATTAATAATAAATTTAAAAATCAAAATATTACACTTTTGCAATTTTTGGAATTTTAAAATCTACTAGGGATAAATGATTTGTCAATACTTTGTTGAATTTAAAATTTGCAATTTTTTGAATTGTCTCCTTTGCCTCAACACAATTTGAAATGATTGATATAATCTTCAGGCAAATTACTTAAGAAAAAGAAAAAGCAATGGACTGTAATAAGAAGGTTATGCACTCCCATCTAGGGATTCATGCTTAATACAACATTGAAACGTGCTATTGCTATTTATAATATTCATCCACTAAAGTATATTTTATGCAATTAAATCCATTACTTGAATTTTTATTCAATTAACTTATTCAAATATTGTATCTTTCTCACCAATCAAATCAAACGACTTTAACAACAAATTTAAAAATCAAAATATTGCATTTTGGCAATTTTTAGAATTTTAAAATATATTAGGGACAAATAAATTGTCAATAATTTGTTGAATTTAAAATTTTCAATTTTCTTAATTGTCTCCTTTGCCTCAATATAATTTTAAATGATTTATAGAGTTCTTGTCTTCAGAAAAATTACTTAAAAAAAAGGCAAAGTAATAGACTCTAATAAGATCGTTCCGCACTCCCATCTAGGGATATATGGTTCACATAACTTTGAAACTTGAGATTCCTATTTATAATATTCATCCACTAAAGTGTCTTTTATTCAATTAAGTCCATTACTTGTATCTTTATTCAATTAACATATTTAAATATTCTATTTTTCACATATTATATTTTCTCACCAATTAAATCAAACGATATTAACAATAAATATAAAAAATCAAAATATTTCAATTTTACAATTTTTTGAATTTTAAAATCTTATAGGGATAAATGAATTGTCAATACTCTGTTGAATTTAAATTTTGCAATTTTTTTGAATTGTCTCCTTTGCCTCAACGCAATTTGAAATGATGTACATAATCTTTTGGCAAATTACTTGAGAAAAAGCAAAAGCAATCGACTGTAATAAGAAAAATCTGCACTCCCATCTAGCGATATATGCTTAACACAACATTGAAACTTGGGACTGCTATTTATAATATTCATCCACTAAAGTGTATTTTATGCAATTGAGTCCATTACTTATATTTTTGTTCAATTAACATATTTAAATATTATATTTATCTCACCAATTAAATCAAACAACATTAACAATAAATATAAAAATCAAAATATTTCAATTTTGCAATTTTTTGAATTTTAAAATTTGCTAGGGATAAGTGAATTGTCAATACTCTTTTGAATTTAAATTTTGCAATTTTCTGAATTGTTTCCTTTGCCTCAACGCAATTTGAAATGATTTGTATAATCTTCAGGCAAATTACTTAAGAAAAAGCAAAATCAATGGACTGTAATAAGAAGGTTCTACACTCCCATATAAGGATATATGCTTAACACAACATTGGAGCTTGGGAGTGCTATTTATAATATTCATTCACTTAATTGTATTTTATGCAATTGAGTCAATTACTTGTATTTTTGTTCAATTTACATATTCAAATATTGTTTTTTTCTTACCAATCAAATCAAACGACAATAACAATAAATTTAAAAATCCAAATATCGCATTGTTGCAATTTTTAGAATTTTAAAATCTGCTAGGGAGAAATGAATTGTCAATACTCTATTCAATTTAACTTTTGCAATTTTCTGAATTGTCTCCTTTGCCTCTACTCAATTTGAAATGATTTATATAATCTTCAGGCAAGTTACTTATGAAAAAGCAAAACCAATGGACTGTAATTAGAAGGTTCTGCACTCCCATCTAGAGATATATGCTTAAGACAACATTGAAACTTGAGATTGTTCTTTATAATATTCATCCACAAAAGTGTATTTCATGCAATTAAGTCCATTACTTGTATTTTTGTTCAATTAACTTATTCAAATATCGTATTTTTCCCACCAATCAAATCAAACAACATTAACAACAAATTTAAAAATCCAAATATTGCATTTTTGCAATTTTTAGAATTTTAAAATCTGCTAGGGATAAATGAAATGTCAATACTTTGTTGAATTTAAATTTTTCAATTTTATAAATTGTCTCCTTTGCCTCAAGGCAATTTGAAATGATTTATAGAATTCTTGCTTTTAGACTAATTACTTAAGAAAAAGGAAAAACAATGGACCCTAATAAGATGGTTCCCCACTCCCATCTAAGGATATATGCTTCACATAACGTTAAAACTTGAGATTGCTATTTATAATATTCCTCCACTAAAGTGTCTTTAATGCAATTGAGTCCATTACTTGTATTTTTGTTCAATTGACATATTCAAATATTATATTTTTCACTTATTATATTTTTCTTACCAATTAAATCAAACGATATTAACAATAAATTTAAAAATCAAAATATTACATTTTTGCAATTATTAGAATTTAAAATCTACTAGGGATAAATGAATTGATAAAACACTATCGAATTTAACATTTGCAATTTTCTGAATTGTCTCCTTTACCTCAACGCAATTTGAAATAATTTATATAATCTTCAGACAAATTACTTAAGAAAAAACAAAAGTAATGGACTCTAATAAGAACGTTCTGCACTCTCATCTAGGGATATATGCTTAACACAACATTGAAATTTGAGATTGCCATTTATAATATTCATCCACTAAAGTGTATTTTATGCAATTAAGTCCATTGTTTGTATTTTTGTTCAATTAACTTATTCAAATATTGTATTTTTCTCACCAATCAAATCAAACTACATTAACAACAAATTGAAAAATCAAAATATTCCATGTTAGCAATTTTTAGAATTTTAAAATCTGTTAGGGATGAATAAATTGTCAATAATCTGTTGAATTTAAATTTTCCAATTTTCTTAATTCTCTCCTTTGCCTCAATGCTATTTGGAATGATTTATAGAATTCCTGTTTTCAGACAAATTACATAAGAAAAAGGAAAAGCAAGGGACTCCAATAAGATGGTTCTGCACTCCCATCTAGGGATATATGCTTCACACAACATTGAAACTTGAGTTTGCTATTTATAATATTCATCCACTAAAGCGTCTTTTATGTAATTGAGTGCATTACTTGTATTTTTGTTCAATTAGCATATTCAAATATTATATTTTTCACATAGTATATTTTTCTCACCAATTAAATCAAACGACATTAACAATAAATTTAAAAATGAAAATATTTCGATTTTGCAATTTTTAGAATTTATAATTTGGTAGGGATAACTGAATTATCAATACTTTGTTGAATTTAAAATTTGCAATTTTCTAAATTATCTCCTTTGCCTCAATGCAATTTGAAATGATTTATATAAGCTTCACGCAAATTGCTTATGAAAAAGCGAAAGCAATGTGCTTATAAGAAGGTTTTGCACTCCCATCTAGGGATATATGCTTAACACAACATTAAAACTTGGGATTGCTATTATAATATTCATACACTAAAGTGTATTTTATGCAATTTAGTCCATTATTTGTCTTTTTGTTCAATTAACTTATTCAAATATTATATTTTTTTCTCACCAATTAAATCAAATATCATTAATAATATATCTAGAAATCAAAATATCACACTTTTGCAATTTTTGGAATTTTAAATTCTGCTAGGGATAAATGATTTGTCAATACTCTGTTGAATCTAAATTTTGCAATTTTATGAATTGTCTCCTTTGCCTTAACACAATTTGAATTGATTTGTATAATCTTCAGGCAAATTACTTAAGAAAAAGCAGAAGCAATGACTTGTAATAAGAAGGTTCTGCACTCCCATCTAGGGATATATGCTTAACACAACATTGAAACTTGCATTCGCTATTTACAATATTCATCTAATAAAGTGTATTTTATGCAATTGAGTCCATTACTTGTGTTTTTGTTCAATTAACATATTCAAATATTATATTTTTTACATATTATATTTTTCTCACCAATTAAATCAAACGACATTAACATTGAATTTAAAAATCAAAATATTCCATTTTTTTTAATTTTTAGAATTTTAAAATCTACTAGGAATAAATGATTTGTCAATACTCTATTGAATTTAAATTTTGCAATTTTTTGAATTGTCTCCTTTGCCTCAACGCAATTTGAAATGATTTATATAATATTCAGGCAAATTACTTAAGAAAAAGCAAAAGCACTGGACTGTAATAAGAAGGTTCTACACTCCCATCTAGGTATATATGCATAACACAACATTGAAACTTGGGATTGGTATTTATAATATTCATCCACTAAAGTATATTTAATGCAATTCAGTCGATTACTTGTATCTTTGTTCAATTAACATATTCACATATTATATTTTTCTCACCAATTAAATCAAACGACATTAACAATAAATTTAAAAATCAAAATTTTTCAATTTTTCAATTTTTAGGATTTTAAAATCTACTAGTGATAAATGATTTGTCAATAATCTATTGAATTTAAATTTTGCAATTTTTTAAATTGTCTCCTTTGCCTCAATACAATCTGAAATGATTTATATAATCTTCAAGCAAATTACTTAAGAAAAAGCAAAAGTAATGGAATGTAATAAGAAGGTTCTGCACTCCCATCCAGGGATATATGCTTAACACAACATTGAAATTTGGGATTGCTATTTATAATATTCATCCACTAAAGTGTATTTTATGCAATTGAGTCCATTACTTGTATTTTTGTTCAATTGACATATTCAAATATTATATTTTTCTGACCAATTAAGTCAAACAACATTAACAATAAATTTAAAAATCAAAATATTTCAATTTTGTAATTTTTAAAATTTTAAAATATGTTAGGGATAAATGATTTCTCAATACTCTATTAAATTTAAATTTTGCAATTTTCTGAATTGTCTCCTTTGTCTCAACGCAATTTGAAATGATTTATATAATCTTCAGGCAAATTACATAAGAAAAAGCAAAAGCACTAGACTGTAATAAGAAGGTTCTGCACTCCCATCTAACGATATCTGCTTAACACCACATTGAAACTTGGGATTGGTATTTATAATATTCATCCACTAAAGTGTATTTTATGCAATTGAGTCCATTACTTGTATTTTTGTTCAATTAACTTATTCAAATATTGTATTTTTCTCACCAATTAAATCAAACGACAGTAACAACAAATTTAAAAATCAAAATATTATATTTTTGTAATTTTTTGAATTTTAAAATCAGCTAGGGATAAATAAATTGTCAATAATCTGTTGAATTTAAATTTTGCAATTTTCTGAATCCTCTCCTTTGCCTCAACACAATTTGAAATGATTTATAGAATTCTCGTTTTCATACAAATTACTTAAGAAGAAGAAAAAGCAGTGGACTCTAATAAGATGGTTTCGCATGCCAATTTAGGGATATATACTTCTCACAATCTTGAAACTTGAGATTGCTATTTATAATATTGATCCACTAAAGTGTCTTTATGCAATTAAGTCCATTAATTCTATTTTTGTTCAATTAACATATTCAAATATTATATTTTTCACATATTATATTTTTCTCACCAATTAAATCAAATGCCATTAATATTAAATTTAAAAATAAAAATATTTCAATTTTGCAATTTTTTGAATTTTAAAATCTAGTAGGGATAAATGAATTGTCAATACTTTATTGAATTTAAATTTTTCAATTTTCTGAATTGTCTCATTTGCCTTAACGCAATTTGAAATGATTTATATAATCTTCAGGCAAATTACATAAGAACAAGCGAAAGCAATGAATTGTAATAAGAAGGTTCTACACTCCCATTTAGGGATATATGCTTAACATGACATTGAAACTTGGGATTGCTATTTATAATATTCATCCACTAAAGTGTATTTTGTGCAATTGAGTCCACTACTTGTATTTTTGTTCAATTAAGATATTCAAATATTGTATTTTTCTCACCAATCAAATCAAACGACATTAACAATAAATTCAAAAATCAAAATATTCTATTTTTGCAATTTTTAGAATTTTAAAATCTATTAGGGATAAATGATTTGTCAATACTCTATTAAGTTTAAATTTTGCAATTTTCTGAATTGTCTCCTTTGCCTCAACGCAATTTGAAATGATTTATATAATCTTCAGGTAAATTACTTATGAAAAAGCTAAAGCACTCAATTGTAATAAGAAGGTTCTGCACTCTCATCTAGGGATATATGCTTAACACAACATTGAATCTTGGGATTGGTATTTATAATATTCATCCACTAAAGTGTATTTTATGCAATTGAGTCCATTACTTGTATTTTTGTTCCATTAACTTATTCAAATGTTATATTTTTCTCACCAATCAAATCAAATGACATTAACAACAAATTTAAAAATCAAAATATTACATTTTTGCAATTTTTAGAATTTTAAAATCTGCACTTCCATCTAGGGATATATGTGTCTTTTAGAATTTTTAGAACAAGCAAAAACTATGAACCATAATAAGAAGGTTCTGCACTTCCATCCAGGGATATATGCTTAACACAACATTGAAACTTGGGATTGCTATTTATAGTATTCATCCACTAAAGTATATTTTATGCAATTGAGTCCATTACTTGTATTTTTGTTCAATTAACTTATTCAAATATTGTATTTTTCTCACCAATCAAATCAAACGACATTAACAATAAATTTAAAAATCAAAATATTCCATTTTTGCAATTTTTAGAATTTTAAAATTTACTAGGGATGAATGATTTGTCAATACTTTATTGAATTTAAATTTTGCAATTTTCTGAATTGTCTCCTTTGCCTCAACGCAATTTGAAATGATTTATATAATCTTCAAGCAAATTATTTAAGAAAAAACAAAAGTAATGGACTGTAACAAGAAGGTTCTACAGTCCCATCTAGGGATATATGCTTAACACAACATTGAAACGTAAGATTGCTATTTATAATATTCATCCACTAAAGTATATTTCATGCAATTGAGTCCATTACTTGTATTTTTGTTCAATTAACTTATTCAAATATTGCATTTTTCTCACTAATCAAATCTAACGACATTAACAACAAGTTTAAAAATCAAAATATTGCATTTTTGCAATTTTTAGAATTTTAAAATCTGCTAAGAATAAATGAATTGTCAATACTCTGTTGAATTTAAATTTTGCAATTTTCTAAATTGTCTCATTTGCCTCAACGCAATTTGAAATAATTTATATAATATTCAGGCAAATTACTTAGGAAAAAGCAAAACCAATGGACTGTAATAAGAAGGTTCTGCACTCCCATCTAGGGATATATGCATAACACAACATTGAATCTTGAGATTGCAAGTTACAATATTCATGCACTAAAGTGTATTTTATGCAATTAGGTACATTACTTGTATTTTTGTTCAATTAACTTATTCAAAAATTGAATTTTTCTCACCAATTAAATCAAACGACATTAACAATAAATTTAAAAATCAAAATATTTCAATTTCGCAATTTTTTAGAATTTTAAAATCTGCTAGGGATAAATGAATTGTCAATACTTTGTTGAATTTAATTTTTGTAATATTCTGAATTGTCTCCTTTGCCTCAATGCAATTTGAAATGATTTATATAATCTTTTGGGAAATTACTTAAGAAAAAGCCAAAACAATGGACTATAATCAGAAGGTTTTGCACTCCTATATTATGATATAAGCTTAACACAACATTGAAACTTGAGATTGCTATTTATAATATTCATCCACTAACGTGCATTTTATGCAATTGAGTCCATTACTTGTATTTTTGTTCAATTAACTTATTAAAATATTGCAATTTTCTCACCAATCAAATCTAACGACATTAATAACAAATTTAAAAATCAAAATATTGCTTTTTTGCAATTTTTAGAATTTTAAAATATGTTAAGAATAAATAAATTGTCAATAATCTACAGAATTATAATTTTGCAATTTTCTTAATTGTCTCCTTTGCCTCAATGCAATTTCAAATCATTTATAGAAGTATTGTCTTTAGGCAAATTACTTAAGAAAAAGGAAAAGCAATGGACTGAAATAAGATGGTTCCCCACTCCCATCTAAGGATATATGCTGCACACAACTTTGAAACATGAGATTGCTATTTATAATATTCATCTACTAAAGTCTCTTTTATGCAATTGAGTCCACTACTTGTATTTTTATTCAATTAACATATTCAAATATTATATTTTTTGCATATTATATTTTTCCCACCAATTAAATCAAACAACATTAACAATAAGTTTAAAGATCAAAATATTTTAATTTTGCAATTTTTAGAATTTTCAATTATGCTATGGAAAAATGAATTGTCAATAATCTATTGAATTTAAATGTTGCAATATTCTGAATTGTCTCCTTTGCCTCAACATAATTTGAAATGATTTATATAATCTTCAGGCAAATTACTTAAGAAAAAGCAAAAGCAATGGACTGTAACAATAAGGTTCTGTGCTCCCATCTAGGGATATATGCTTAACACAACATTGAAACGTGGGATTGCTATTTGTAATATTCATCCACTAAAGTATATTTTATGCAATTGAGTCCATTACTTGTATTTTTGTTTAATTATGTTATTCAAATATTGTATTTTTTCCACCAATGAAATCAAACGACATTAACAATAAATTTAAAAATCAAAATATTGCATTTTTGCAATTTTCAGAATTTTAAAATTTACTAGGGAGAAATGAATTGTCAATACTCAGTTGAATTTAAATTTTGCAATTTTCTAAATTATCTCATTTTCCTCGACGTAATTTGAAATGATTTATATAATTTTCTGGTAAATTACTTAAGAAAAACCAAAAGCAATGAACTGTAATAAAAAGGTTCTGCACTCCCATCCTAGGACACAGGCTTAACATAACATTGAAACTTGGGATTGCTATTTATAATATTCATCTACTAACATGCATTTTATGCAATTGAGTCAATTACTTGTATTTTTGTTCAATTAACTTATTAAAATATTTCATTTTTAACTCCAATCAAATCTAACGAAATTAACAACAAATTTAAAAATCAAAATATTGCATTTTTGCAATTTTTAGAATTTTAAAATCTTTTAGGGATAAATAAATTTTCAATAATCTGCAGAATTATAATTTTGCAATTTTCTTAATTGTCTCCTTTGCCTCAATGCAATTTGAAATGATTTATAAAATGCTTGTCTTCAGACAAATTACTTATGAAAAAGGAAAAGCAATGGACTCTAATAAAGTGGTTCCCCACTCGTATCTAGGGTTTCAGCTTCGGACAACCTTGAAACTTGAGATCGCTATTTATAATATTCATCCACTAAAGTGTCTTTTATGCAATTGCGTCCATTACTTGTATTTTTGTTCAATTAAAATATCAAATATTGTATTTTTCTCACCAATCAAATCAAACGACATTAACAATAAATTTAAAAATCAAAATATTACATTTTTGCAATTTCTAAAATTTTAAAATCTGCTAGGGATAAATGAATTGTCAATTCTCTGTTCAATTTAAAGTTTGCTATTTTCTGAATTATCTCCTTTGCCTCAACGCAATTTGAAATGATTTATATAATCATCAGGCAAATTACTTATGAAAAAGCGAAAGCAATCGACTGTAATAAGAAGGTTCTGCACTCCTATCTAGGGATATATGCTTAACACAACATTGAATCTTGGGACTGCTATTTATGATATTCATCCACTAAAGTGTATTTTATGTAATTAAGTGCATTACTTGTATTTTTGGTCAATTAAGATATTCTAATATTGTATTTTTCTCACCAATCAACTCAAACGACATTAACAATAAATTTAAAAATCAAAATATTACATTTTTGCAATTTTTAGAATTTTAAAATTTGCTAGGGATAAATGAATTGTCAATACTCTATTGAATTTGTATTTTGCAAGTTTCTTAATTGTCTCCTTGACCTCAATGCAATTTGAAATGATTTATAGAATTCTTGTCTTCAGACAAATTACTTAAGAAAATGGAAAAGCAATGAACTCCAATAAGGTGGTTCCCTATTCCTATCTGGGGATATATGCTTCACACAATCTTGAAACTTGAGATTGCTATTTATAATATTCATCCGCTAAAGTGTCTTTTATGCAATTGAGTCCATTACTTGTATTTTTCTTCAATTAACATATTGAAATATTATATTTTTCACATATTATATTTTTCTCAAACATTAAATCAAACGACATTAACAATAAATTTAAAAATCAAAATATTTCAATAGTTTGTTGAAATTAAATTTTGCAATTTTCTGAATTATGTCCTTTGCCTTAATGCAATTTGAAATGATTTATATAATCTTCAGCCAAATTACTTAAGAAAAAGCAAAAGCAATAGACTGTAATAAGAAGATTCTGCACTCTCATCTAAAGATATATGCTTAACACAACAATGAAACTTGGGTTTGCTTTTTATAATATTCATCCACTAAATTGTATTTTTTGCAATTGAGTACATTTCTTGTATTCTTGTTCAATTAACATATTCAAATATTATATTTTTCACATATTATATTTTTCTCAGCAATTAAATTAAATGACATTAACAATAAATTTAAAAATCAAAATATTTCAATTTTGCAATTTTTCGAATTTTAAAATCTGCTAGGGATAAATGAATTGTCAAAACTCTATTGAATTTAAATTTTGCAATTTTCTAAATCGCCTCCTTTGCCTCAAAGTAATTTGAGATGATTTATATAATTTTTAGGCAAATTACTTAAGAAAAAGCAAAAGCAATGGATTGTAATAAGAAGGTTCTATAATACCATATAGGGTTATATCTTTAACGCAACATTGAAACTTGGATTTATTATTTATAATATTCATCCATTAAAGTGTATTTTATGCAATTGAGTCCATTACTTGTATTTTTGTTCGATTAAGACATTCAAATATTATATTTTTTCACCAATCAAATCAAACGACATTAATAATAAATTTAAAAATCAAATTATTGCATTTTTGCAATTTCTAGAATTTTAAAATTTTCTAGGGATAAATGAATGGTCAATTCTCTGTTGAATTCTAATTTAGCAATTTTCTGAATTGTCTCCTTTGCCTCAACGCAATTTGAAATGATTTATATAATTTTCAGGCAAATAACTTAAGAGAAAGCAAAAGCGATCAACTATAATATGAAAGCTCTACACTCCCTTTTAGGAATACATGCTTAACATAACATTGAAACTTGAGACTACTATTTATGATATTCATCCACAAAAAGTGTATTTTATGCAATTGAGTCCATTACTTGTATTTTTGTTCAATTAACTTGTTAAAATATTTCATTTTTCTCCCCAATCAAATCTAACAAAATTGACAACAAATTTAAAAATCAAAATATTGCATTTTTGCAATTTTTAGAATTTTAAAATCTACTTAGGATAAATAAATTGACAATAATATGCAAAATTATAATTTTGCAATTTTCTTAATTGTCTCCTTTCCCTAAATGCAATTTGAAAATATTTATAGAATTCTTGTCTTCAGACAAATTAATTAAGAAAAAGGAAAAACAATGGACTCAAATAAGATGGTTCCCCACTCCCATCTGGGGATATATGCTTCACACAACGTTGAAACTTTGGATTGCTACTTATAATATTCATCCACTAAAGTGTGTTTTATCCTATTGAGTCCATTACTTGTATTTTTGTTCAATTAACATATTCAAATATTATATTTTTCTCACCAATTAAATCAAACGACATTAACAATAAGTTTAAAGATCAAAATATTTTAATTTTGCAATTTTTAGAATTTTAAATTCTGCTAGGTATAAATGAATTCTTAATACTCTGTTGAATTTAAATTTTGCAATATTCTAAATTGTCTCCTTTGCCCTAATGCAATTTGAAATGATTTCTATAATCTTCAGGCAAATTACTTAAGAAAAAGCAAAAGCAATGGACTGTAATAAGAAGATTCTGCACTCCCATCTTGGGATATATGCTTAACACAACATTGAAACTTGAAATTGCTATTTATAATATTCATCCATTAACGTGCATTTTATGCAATTGAGTCTATTACTTGTATTTCTATTCAATTAACTTGTTAAAATATTGCATTTTTCTCACCAATCAAATCTAACGACATTAACAACAAATTTAAAAATCAAAATATTGCATTTTTGAAATTTTTAGAATTTTAAAATCTACTAGGGATAAATAAATTGTCAATAATCCGCAGAATTATAATTTTCCAATTTTCTTATTTGTCTCCTTTGCCTCAATGCAATTTGAAATGATTTATAAAATTCTTGTCTTTAGACAAATTACTTATGAAAAAGGAAAAGTAATGGACTCAAATAAAATGGTTCCCCACTCCCATCTAGGGATATATGCTTCACACAACTTTGAAACTTGTGATTGCTATTTATAATATTCGTCGACTAAAGTGTCTTTTATCCACTTGAGTCCATTACTTGTATTTTTGTTTAATTAACATATTCAAATATTATATTTTTCACATATTATATTTTTCTCACCAATTAAATCAAATGATATCAACAATAAATTTGAAGATCAAAATATTTTAACTTTGCAATTTTTAGAATTTTAAAATCTGTTAGGGATAAATGAATTGCCAATACTTTATTGAATTTAAATTTTGCAATATTCTGAATTGTCTCTTTTACCTCAACGCAATTTGAAATGATTTATATAATCTTCAGGCAAATTAGTTAAGAAAAAGCAAAAGCAATAGACTGTAATAAGAAGGTTCTGCACTCCAATCTAGGGATATATGCATAACATAACATTGAATCATGGGATTGCAGGTTATAATATTCATCCACTAAAGTGTATTTTATGCAATTGGGTCCATTACTTGTATTTTTGTTCAATTAACATATTTAAATATTATATTTTTCACATATTATGTTTTTCTCACTAATTAAATCAAATGACATTAACAATAAATTTAAAAATCAAAATATTTCAATTTTGCAATTTTTAGAATTTTAAAATCTACTAGGGATGAATGAATTGTCAATACTCTGTTAAATTTAAATTTTGCAATTTTCTAAATTGTCTCCTTTGCCTCAACGCAAGTTGAAATGATTTATATAATCTTCAGGCAAATTACTTAAGAAAAAGGCAAAGCAATGGACTATAATCAGACAGTTCTACACTCCCATCTAGCCATCTAGGGATATATGTTTAACACAACATTGAAACTTGGAATTGCTATTTGTAATATTCATCCACTAAAGTGTATTTTATACAATTGAGTTCATTACTTCTATTTTTGTTCAATTAACGTGTTCAAATATTATATTTTTCTCACCAATCAAATCAAACAACATTAACAATAAATTTAGAAATCAAAATATTGCATTTTTGCAATATTTAGAATTTTAAAATCTGCTAAGGATAAATGAATTTTCCATACTCTATTGAATTTAAAGTTTTCAATTTTCTGAATTGTCTCCTTTGCCTCAACACAATTTGAAATGATTTGTATAATCTTCAAACAAATTATTTAAGAAAAAGCAAAAGCAATGGACTATAATAAGAAGGTTTTGCACTCTTATATTGGGATATATGCTTAACACAACATTGAAACTTGGAATTGCTATTTATAATATTCATCCACTAATGTGCATATTTCTCACCAATCAAATCTAATGACATTGACAACAAATTTTAAAATCAAAATATTGCATTTTTGCAATTTTTAAAATTTTAAAATCTGCTTGGGGTAAATAAAATGTCAATAAAATGCAGAATTATAATTTTGCAATTTTCTTAATTTTCTCCTTTGCCTCAATGTAATATGAAAAGATTTATAGAATTCTTGTCTTCAGGCAAATTACTTAAGAAAATGGAAAAGTAATGGACTCAAATAAGATGGTTCCTCACTCTTATCTAGGGATATATGCATAACACAACTTGAATCTTGGAATTGCAAGTTATAATATTCATCCACTCAAGTGTATTTTATGCAATTGGGTCTATTACTTGTATTTTTATTCAATTAACATATTCTAATATTATATTTTTCACATATTATGTTTTTATCACTAATTATATTAAACGACATTAATAATAACTTTAAAAATCAAAATATTCCAATTTTGCAATTTTTTGAATTGTCTCCTTTGGCACAACGCAATTTGAAATCATTTATATAATCTTTTGGCAAATTACTTAAGAAACAGCCAAAGCAATGGCCTGTAATTAGAAGGTTCTGCACTCTCATCTAGGAATATATGCTTTACACAAGTTTGAAACTTGAGATTGCTATTTATAATATTCATCCACTGAAGTGTCTTTTATGCAATTGAGTCCATTACTTGTATTTTTGTTCGATTAACATATTCAAATATTATATTTTTCACATATTATATTTTTTTCACCAATTAAATCAAGCTATATTAATAATAAATTTAAAAATCAAAATATTTTAATTTTGCAATTTTTAGAATTTTAAAATCTACTAGGTATAAATTAATTGTCAATACTCTATTGAGTTTAAATTTTAAAATTTTCTTAATTGTCTCCTTTACCTCAACACAATTTGAAATGATTCATATAATCTTCAAGCAAATTACTTAAGAAAAAACAAAAGCAATCGACAGTAATAAGAAGGTTCTACATCCCCATCTACGGATATATGCTTAAAATAACATTGAAACTTGGAATTGCTATTTATAATATTCATTCACTAAAGTGTATTTTATGCAATTGAGTCCATCACCTATATTTTTGCTCAATTAACATGTTCAAATATTATATTTTTATCACCAATAGAATCAAACAACATTAACAATAAATTTAAAAATCAAAATATTGCATTTTTTGCAATTTTAAGAATTTTAAAATCTGATAGGGATAAATGAATTGTCAATACTCTGTTGAATTTAAATTTTGCAATTTTTTGAATTGTCTCCTTTGCCTCAACGCAATTTGAAATGATTTATATAATCTTCAGGCAAATTACTTAAGAAAAAGCAAAGGCAATCGACTGTAATAAGAAGGTTCTGCACTCCCATCTAAGGATATATGCATAACACAACATTGAATCTTGGGATTGCAAGTTATAATATTAATCCACTAAAGTGTATTTTATGCAATTAGGTCCATTACTTGTATTTTTGTTCAATTAACATATTCAAATATTATATTTTCTCACCAATTAAATCAAACGACATTAATAATAAATTTAAAAATCAAAATATTTCAATTTTGCAATGTTTAGAATTTTAAAATCTGTTAGGGATAAATGAATTGTCAATACTCTGTTGAATTTCAATTTTGCAATTTTCTGAATTGTCTCCTTTGCCTCAATGCAATTTTAAATGATTTATATAATGTTCAGGCGAATTACTTAAGAAAAAGTAAAAGCAATCGACTGTAATAAGAAGGTTCTGCACCGCCATCTAACGATATATGCTTTCAAACTTGGGATTACTATTGATAATATTCATCCGCGAAAGTGTATTTTATGCAATTGAGTCCATTACTTGTATTTTTGTTCGATTAACATATTCAAATATTGTATTTTTCTCACCAATTAAATCAAACGACATTAACATTAAATTTAAAAATCAAAATATTGCATTTTTGCACTTTTTAAAATTTTAAAATCTACTAGGGATCAATGAATTGTCAATTCTCTGTTGAATTTAAATTTTGCTATTTTCTAAATTTTCTTCTTTGCCTCAACGCAATTTGAAATTATTTATATAATTTTCAGGCAAATAACTTAAGAGAAAGCAAAAGCAATCGACTGTAATAAGAAGGCTCTTCACTCCCATCTAGGGATATATGCTTAACACAACATTGAAACTTAAAACTGCTATTTATGTTATTCATCCACTAAAGTGTATTTTATGCAATTAAGTCCATTACTTGTATTTTTGTTCAATTAAGATATTCAAATATTGTATTTTTCTCACCAATCAAATCAAATGACATTAACAATAAATTTAAAAATCAAAATATTGCATTTTTGCAATTTTTAGAATTTTAAAATTTGCTAGGGATAAATGAATTGTCAATACTCTGTTGAATTTAAATTTTACAATTTTCTTAATTGTCTCCTTTGCCTCAAAGCAATTTGAAATGATTTATAGAATTCTTTTCTTCAAACAAATTACTTAAGAAAAAGGAAAAGCAATGGACTTTAATAAGGTGGTTCCCCACTCCTCTCTAGGGATATATGTTTCACACAACCTTAAAACTTGAGATTGCTATTTATAATATTCATCCACTAAAGTGTCTTTTATGCAATTGAGTCCATTACTTGTATTTTTGCTCAATTAACATATTCAAATATTATATTTTTCACATATAATATTTTTCTCACCAATTAAATCAAACGACATTAACAATAAATTTAAAAATGAAAATATTTCAATTTTTCAATTTTTAGAATTTTAAAATCTATTAGGGATAAAAGAATAGTTAATAATTTGTCGAATTTAAATTTTGGAATTTTCTAAATTGTCTCCTTTGCTTCAAGGCAATTTGAAATAATTTATATAATCTTCAAGCAAATTACTTAAGAAAAAACAAGAGCAATGGATTGTATTAAGAAGGTTCTACACTCCCTTCTAGGGATATATGCTTAATACAACATTGAAACTTGGGATTCCTATTTCTAATATTTATCCACTAAAGTGTATTTTATGCAATTGAGTCCATTACTTGTAATTTTGTTCAATTAAGATATTCAAATATTGTATTTTTCTCACCAATCAAATCAAACGACATTAACAATAAATTTAAAAACCAAAATATTGCATTTTTGTAATTTTTAGAATTTTAAAATCTACTAAGGATAAATGAATTGTCAATACTCTATTGAATTTAAATTTTGCAATTTTCTTAATTGTCTCCTTTGCCTCAATATAATTTGAAATGATTTATAGAATTCTTGTCTTTAGACAAATTACTTAAGAAAAAGGAAAAGCAATGGACTCTAATAAGGTGGTTCCCCACTCCTATTTAGGGATATATGTTTCACACAACCTTGAAACTTGAGATTGCTATTTATAATACTCATCCACTAAAGTGTCTTTTATGCAATTAAGTCCATTACTTGTATTTTTGCTCAATTAACATATTTAAATATTATATTTTTTACATATTATATTTTTCTCACCAATCAAGTCAAACGACATTAATAACAAATTTCAAAATCAAAATATTGCATTTTTGGAATTTTTAGAATTTTAAAATCTACTAGGGATAAATGAATTATCAATAGTTTGTTGAAGTTAAATTTTGCAATTTTCTGAATTGTGTCTTTTGCCTCAATGCAATTTGAAATGATTTGTATAATCTTCAGCCAAATTACTTAAGAAAAAGCAAAAGTAATAGACTGTAATAAGAAGATTCTGCACTCCTATCTAAAGATATATGCTTAACACAACATTGAAATTTGGGATTGTTGTTTATAATATTCATCCACTAAAGTATATTTTATGCAATTAAACCCATTACTTGTATTTATGTTCGATTAAGATATTCAAATATTCTATTTTTTCACCAATCAAATCAAATGACATTAAGAATAAATTTAAAAATCAAAATATTGCATTTTTGCAATTTCTAGAATTTTAAAATCTGCTAGTGATAAATGAATCGTCAATTCTCTATTGAAGTTAAATTTTTCAATTTTCTGAATTGTCTCCTTTGCCTCAACGCAATTTGAAGTGATTTATATAATTTTCAGCCAAATTTCTTAAAAAAAATGCAAAAGCAATAGACTGTAATAAGAAGATTCTGCACTCCTATCTAAAGATATATGCTTAACGCAATATTGAAACTTGTGATTGCTGTTTATAATATTTATCCACTAAAGTGTATTTTATGCACTTAAGTTCATTACTTGTATTTTTGTTCAATTAAGATATTCAAATATTATATTTTTTCCCCAATCAAATCAAATGACATTAAGAATACATTTAAAAATCAAAATATTGCATTTTTGCAATTTCTAGAATTTTAAAATCTGCTAGGGATAAATGAATTATCAATTCTTTGTTGAAGTTAAATTTTGCAATTTTCTGAATTGTCTCCTTTGCCTCAATGCAATTTGAAATGATTTATATAATTTTCAGCCAAATTACTTTAAAAAATGCAAAAGCAATAAACTGTAATAAGAAGATTCTGCACTCCCATCTAAAGATATATGCTTAACGCAATATTGAAACTTGTGATTGCTATTTATAATATTTATCCACTAAAGTGTATTTTATGCACTTAAGTCCATTACTTGTAATTTTGTTCAATTAAGATATTCAAATATTATATTTTTCTCATCAATCAAATCAAACAACATAAACAATAAATTTAAAAATCAAAATATTGCATTGTTGCAATTTTTAGAATTTTAAAATCTAATAGGGATAAATGAATTGTCAATACTCTATTGAATTTAAATTTTGCAATTTTCTTAATTGTCTCCTTTACCTCAATGCAATTTGAAATGATTTATAGAATTCTTGTCTTAGACAAATTATTTAAGAAAAAGGAAAAGCAATGGACTCTAATAAGGTGGTTCCCCACTCTAATCTAGGGATATAAGCTTCACACAACCTTGAAACTTGAGATTGCTATTTATAATACTCATCCACTAAAGTGTCTTTTATGCAATTGAGTCCATTACTTGTATTTTTGTTCAATTAAGATATTTGAATATTGTATTTTTCTCGCTAATCAAATCAAACAATATTAACAATAAATTTAAAAATCAAAATATTGCATTTTTTCAATTTCTAGAATTTTAAAATATGCTTGGGATAAATAAATTGTCAATACTCTGTTGAATTGAAATTTTGCTATTTTCTGAATTGTCTCCTTTTCCTCAACGCAATTTGAAATGATTTATAGAATTTTCATGCAAATTACTTAAGAAAAAGCAAAAGCAATGGACTGTAATAAAAAGGTTCTGCACTCGCATTTAGGGATATATGCTTAAGACAACATTGAAACTTAGGATTGTTACTTATAATATTCATCCACTAAAGTGCATTTAATGCAATTGAGTCCATTAGTTGTATTTTTGTTCAATTTACATATTCAAATATTGTATTTTTCTCATCAATTAAATCAAACAACATTAACAATAAATTTAAAAATGAAAATATTTCAATTCTGCAATTTTTAGAATTTTAAAATATGTTAGGGATAAATTAATTGTCAATACTCTGTTGAATTGCCTCTTTTGCCTCAAGGCAATTTGAAATGATTTATATAATCTTCAGGCAAGTTACTTAAGAAAAAACAAAAGTAATGGACTGTAATAAGAAGGTTCTGCACTCCCATCTAAGAATATCTGCTTAACACAACATTGAATCTTAGGATTGCTATTTATAAGATTCATCGACTAAAATGTATTTTATGCAATTGAGTCCATTACTTGTATTTTTGTTCAATTAAGATATTCAAATATTGTATTTTTCTCACCAATCAAATCAAACTACATTTACAATAAATTTAAAAATCAAAATATTGCATTTTTGCAATTTTTAGAATTTTAAAATCTGTTAGAGATAAATGAATTGTCAATACTCTGTTGAATTGAAATTTTGCTATTTTCTGAATTGTCTCCTTTGCCTCAACGCAATTTGAAATGATTTATATTATCTTTAGGCAAATTACTTAACAAAATGCAAAAGTAATGAACTATAATGAGAAAGTTCTGCACTCCGATATAGAGATATGTGCTTCACATAACATTCAAACTTGGGATTACTATTTATAATAATCATCCACTAAAGTGTATTTTATGCAATTGATTACTTGTAATTTTGTTCAGTTAAGATATTCAAATATTGTATTTTTCTCACCAATCAAATCAAACAACATTAATAATAAATTTAAAAATCAAAATATTGCATTTTTGTAATTTTTAGAATTTTAGAATCTACTAAGGATAAATAAATTGTCAATTCTCTGTTAAATTTAAATTTTGTTATTTTCTAAATTGTCTCCTTTACCTCAATGCAATTTGAAATTATTTATATAATCTTCAAGCAAATTACTTAAGAAAATGCAAAAGCAATGGACTCTAATAAGAAGGTTCTGCACTCCCATTTAGGAATATATGCTTAACACAACATTGAAACTTGGGATTGCTATTTATAATATTCATCCACTAAAGTGTATTTTATGCAATTGAGTTAATTACTTGTATTTTTGTTCAATTAACTTATTCAAATATTGTGTTTTTCTCACCAATCAAATCAAACGACATTAATAACAAATTTAAAAATCAAAATATTGCATTTTTGCAATTTTTAGAATTTTAAAATCTACTAAGGACAAATAAATTGTAAATAATCAATTGAATTTAAATTTTGCAATTTTCTTAATTGTCTCCTTTTCCTTAATGCAATTTGGAATGATTTATATAATTCTTGTCTTCAGACAAATTACTTAAGAAAAAGGAAAAGTAATGGACCTTAATAAGATGGTTCCCCACTCCAATCTAAGGATATATGCTTCATAGAACCTTGGAACTTGAGTTTGCTATTTATAATATTGATCCACTAAAGTGTCTTTTATGCAATTGAGTTCATTACTTGTATTTTTGTTCAATTGACATATTGAAATATAATTTTTTTCACATATTATGTTTTTCTCACCAATTAAATCAAACGACATTAACAATAAATTTAAAAATCAAAATATTCCATTTTTGCAATTGTTAGAATTTTAAAATCGGTTAGGGATAAATGAATTGTCAATACTCTGTTGAATTTAACTTTTGCAATTTTTTAAATTCTCTCCTTTGCCTCAACACAATTTTAAATGATCTATATAATTTTCAAGAAAATTACTTAAGAAAAAGAAAAAGCAAAGGACTGTAATAAGAAGGTTCTACACTCTCATCTACAGATATATGCTTAACACAACATTGAAACTTGGGTTTGCTATTTATAATATTCATCCATTAAAGTGTATTTTATGCCATCGAGTCATTTACTTGTATTTTTGTTCAATTAACATATTCAAATATTATATTTTTCCATATCGTATTTTTCTCACCAATTAAATTATACGACATTTACATTAAATTTAAAAATCAAAATATTTCAATTTTGCACTTTTTTGAATTTTAAAATTTGCTAGGGATAAATGAATTGTCTATACTCTATTGAATTTAAATTTTGCAATTGTTGGAATTGTCTCCTTTGCCTCAACGCAATTTGAAATAATTTCTATAAGCTTCAGGCAAATTACTTAAAAAAAAAAAGCAAAAGCAATCAACTGTAATAAGAATACTCTGCACTCCTATCTAGGGATATATGTTTAGCACAACATTAAAACTTGGGAGTGCTATTTATAATATTCATCTACTTAATTGTATTTTATGCAATTGAGTCGATTACTTGTATTTTTGTTCAATTAACATATTCAAATATTATATTTTTCTCACCAATCAAATCAAATGACATTAACAACAAATTTAAAAATCATAATGTTGCATTTTTGCAATTTCTATAATTTTAAAATCCGCTAGGGACAAATAAATTGTAAATAATCTATTGAATTTAAATTTTGCAATTTTCTTAATTGTCTCCTTTGCCTCAAAACAATTTGAAATGACTTATAGAATTATTGTCTTCAGACAAATTACATAAGAAAAAGGAAAAGCAATGGACCCTAATAAGATGGTTCCCCATTCCCATTTAGGGATATATGCTTCACACAACCTTAGAACTTGAGTTTGCTATTTATATTATTGATTCACTAAAGTGTCTTTTATGCAATTGAGTTCATCACTTGTATTTTTGTTCAATTGACATATTCAAATATTATTTTTTTCACATATTATATTTTTCTTACCAATTAAATCAAACGACATTAATAATAAATTTAAAAATCAAAATATTGCATTTTTGCAATTGTTAGAATTTTAAAATCGGCTAGAGATAAATGAATTGTCAATACTCTGTTGAATTTAGATTTTGCAATTTTCTAAATTGTCTCCTTTGTCTCAACGCAATTTGAAATGATTTATATAATTTTTAGGCAAATTACTTAAGAAAAAGCAAAAGCAAAGGACTGTAATAACAAGGTTCTGCACTCCCATCTAGAGATATATGCTTAACACAACATTGAAACTTGGGTTTGTTATTTATAATATTCATCCACTAAAGTGTATTTTATGCAATTGAGTCCATTACTAGTATTTTTGTTCAATTAACATATTCAAATATTATATTTTTCCATAACATATTTTTCTCACCAATTAAATCAAACGACATTTACATTAAATTTAAAAATCAAAATATTTCAATTTTGCACTTTTTTGCATTTTAAAATTTGCTAGGGATAAATGAATTGTCTATACTCTATTGAATTTAAATTTTGCAATTTTTGGAATTGTCTCCTTTGCCTCAACGTAATTTGAAATAATTTCTATAAGCTTCACGCAAATTACTTAAGAAAAAGAAAAAGCAATCGACTGTAATAAGAAGGCTCTGTACTCCCATCTAGGGATATATGCTCAACATAACATTGAAACCTAGGATTGCTACTTAAAATATTCATCCACTAAAGTGTATTTTATGCAATCGAGTCCATTACTTGTATTTTTGTTCAATTAACATATTCAAATATTATATTTTTCCATATCATATTTTTCTCACCAATTAAATCAAACGACATTTACATTAATTTTAAAAATCAAAATATTTTAATTTTGCACTTTTTTGAATTTTAAAATTTGCTAGGGATAAATGAATTGTCTATACTTTATTGAATTTAAATTTTGCAATTTTTAGAATTGTCTCCTTTGCCTCAACGCAATTTGAAATAATTTCTATAAGTTGCAGGCAAATTACTTAAGAAAAAGCAAAAGCAATCGACTGTAATAAAAAGGCTCTGCACTCCCATCTAGGGATATATGCTTAACACAACATTGAAACCTGAGATTGCTATTTATAATATTCATCTACTAAAGTGTATTTTATGCAATTGAGTCCATTACTTATATTTTTGTTCAATTAACATATTCAAATATTATATTTTTCAATATCATATTTTTCTCACCAATTAAATCAAACGACATTAACAACAAATTTGAAAATCAAAATATTTAAATTTTGCAATGTTTAGAATTTTAAAATCTGGGAGGGATATATGAATTGTCAATACTCTATTGAATTTAAATTTTTCAATTTTCTAAATTGTCTCCTTTGCCTTAACGCAATTTGAAATGATTTATATAATTTTCAGGCAAATTACTTAAGAAAAAGCAAAAGCAATGGACTGTAACAAGAAGGTTTCGCACTCCCATCTAAGGATATATGCTTAACCCAACATTAAAACTTGGGATTCCTATTTATAATATACATCTACTAAAGTGTATTTTATACAATTGAGTCAATTACTTGTATATTTGTTCAATTAACTTATTCAAATATTATATTTTTCTCACCAATCAAATCAAATGACATAAATAATAAATTTAAAAATCAAAATATTACACTTTTGTAATTTTTGGAATTTTAAAATCTGTTAAGGATAAATGATTTGTCAATACTTAGTTGAATTTAAATTTTGAAATTTTTTGAATTGTCTCCTTTGTCTCAACACAATTTGAAATGATTTATATAATTTTCAGGCAAATTACTTAAGAAAAAGCAAAAGCAATGGATTGTAATAAGAAGGTTTTGTACTCCCATCCAGGGATATATAATTAATACAACATTGAAACTTGGGACTGCTATTTATAATATTCATCCCCTAAAGTGTATTTTATGCAATTGAGTCCATTACTTGTATTTTTGTTGAATTAACTTATTCAAATATTGTATTTTTCTCACCAATCAAATCAAAATATTGCATTATTGCAATTTTTAGAATTTTAAAATCTGCTAGGGATAAATGAATTGTCAATATCTGTTGAATTTAAATTTTGCAATTTGCTTAATTGTCTCCTTTACCTCAATGCAATTTGAAATGATTTATAAAATTCTTGTCTTCAGACAAATTACTTAAGAAAAACGAAAAGCAATGAACTCTAATAAGATGGTTCCGCACTCCCATATAGGAATATATGCTTCACACAACCTTGAAACTTGAGATTACTATTTATAATATTTATCTACTAAAGTGTCTTTTATGCAATTGAGTCCATTACTTGTATTTTTGTTCAATTAACATATTCAATTATTATATTTTCCACATATTATATTTTTCTCACCAATTAAATCAAACGACATTAACAATAAATATAAAAATCAAAATATTTCAATTTTGCAATTTTTAGAATTTTAAAATCTGTTAGGGATAACTGAATTATCAATACTCTGTTGAATTTAAATTTCGTAATTTTCTTAATTGTCTCCTATGCCTCAATGCAATTTGAAAGGATTTATGTCTTTAAACAAATTACTTAAGAAAAACAAAAAGCAATAGACTCTAATAAGATGGCTTCCCATTCCCATTTTGGGATATATGTTTCACACAACCTTGAAACTTGAGATTACTATTAATAATATTCAATCACTAAAGTGTCTTCTATGCAATTGAGTTCATTACTTGTATTTTTATTCAATTAACACATTCAAATATTATACTTTTCACATATTATATTTTTCTTACCAATTAAATCAAACGATATTCACAATAAGTAGAAAAATAAAAATATTTCAATTTTGCCAGTTTTACAATTTTAAAATCTACTATGGATAACTGAATTGTCAATACTCTATTGAATTTAAATTTTGCAATTTTCTTAATTGTTTGCTTTGCCTCAATGCAATTTAAAATGATTTATAGAATTCTTGTTTTCAAACAAATTACTTAAGAAAAAGGAAAAGCAATGGACCCTAATAAGATGGTTCCCCACTCCCATCTAGGGATATGTGCTTCAAACAACCTTAAAACTTGAGATTGCTATTTATAATATTGATCCACTAAAGTGTCTTTTATGTAATTGAGTCCATTACTTCTATTTTTGTTCAATTGACATATTCAAATATTATATTTTTCACATATTATATTTTTCTCACGAATCAAATCAAAGGACAATAACAATAAATTTAACAATCAAAATATTGCATTTTTACAATTTTTAGAATTTTAAAATCTGCTAGGGATAAATGAATTGTCAATATTCTGTTGAATTTAACTTTTACAATTTTTTGAATTGTCTCATTTGTCTCAACGCAATTTGAAATGATTTATATAATCTTCAGGCAAATTACTTAAAAAAAGGCAAAAGCAAAGGACTGTAATAAGAAGGTTCTGCACTCATATCTAGGGATATATGCTTAACAAAACATTGAAGCTTGAATTTCCTATTTATAATATTCATCCACTAAAGTGTATTTTATGCAATTGAGTCCATTACTTGTATTTTTGTTCAATTAACATATTCAAATATTATATTTTTCACATATCATATTTTTCTCACCAATTAAATCAAACGACATTTACATTAAATTTAAAAATCAAAATATTTCAATTTTGCACATTTTCGAATTTTAAAATTTGCTAAGAATAAATGAATTGTCAATACCCTATTCAGTTTAAATTTTGCAATTTTTGGAATTGTATCCTTTGCCTCAACGCAATTTGAAATAATTTATATAATCTTCAAGCAAATTATTTAAGAAAAAGCAAAAGGAATCGACTATAATAAGAAGGCTCTACACTCCGATCTAGGGATATAGGCTTAACACAACATTGAAACTTAGGACTGTTATTTATAATATTCATCCACTAAATTGTATTTTATGCAATTGAGTCCATTACTTATATTTTTACTCAATTAACATATTCAAATATTATATTTTTCACATATTATATTTTTCTAACCAATTAAACCAAACGACATTAACAATAAATTTAAAAATCAAAATATTTCAATTTTGCAATTTTTGGAATTTTAAAATCTACTAGGGATAAATGATTTGTCAATACTCTGTTGAATTTAAATTTTGCAATTTTTTGAATTGTCTCCTTTGCCTCAACATAATTTGAAGTTATTTACATAATTTTTAGGCAAATTACTTAAGAAAAAGCAAAAGCAATGCACTATAATAAGAAGGTTCTGCACTCGCATCCAGGGATATATGCTTAACCCAACATTGAAACTTGGGATTTCTATTTATAATATTCATCCACTAAAGTGTATTTTAAGCAACTGAGTCCATTACATTTATTTTTGTTTAATTAACTTATTCTAATATTGTATTTTTCTCACCAATCAAATCAAATGACGTTAATAATAAATTTAAAAATCAAAATATTGTGCTTTTGCAATTTTTGAAATTTTAAAATCTGCTAAGGATAAATGATTTATCAATATTCTGTTGAATTTAAATTTTTCAACTTTCTAAATTGTCTCCTTTGCCTCAACATAATTTGAAGTAATTTACATAATCTTCAGGCAAATTACATAAGAAAAAGCAAAAGCAATGCATTGTAATAAGTAGGTTTTGCACTCACATTCAAAAATATATGCTTAATACAACATTCAAACTTATGATTGCTATTTATAATATTCATCCACTAAAGTGTACTTTATGCAATTGAGTCCATTACTTGTATCTTTATTTAATTAATATATTCAAATATTATATTTTACACAAATTAAATTTTTCTCACCAATTAAATCAAACAACATTAACATTAAATTTAAAAATCAAAATATTTTGATTTTGCAATTTTTTGAATTTTAAAATCTGGTAAGGATAAATGAATTATCAATACTCTGTTAAATTTAAATCTTGCAATTTTCTGAATTGTCTCCCTTACCTTAACGCAATTTGGAATGCTTTATATAATCTTCTAACAACTTACTTAAAAAAAGGCAAAAGCAAAGGACTGTAATAAGAAGGTTCTACACTCTCATCTAAGGATATATGCTTAACACAACATTGAAACTTGGGTTTCCTATTTATAATATTCATCCACTAAATTGTATTTTATGCAATTAAGTCCATTACTTGTATTTTTGTTCAATTAACATATTCAAATATTATATTTTTCACATATCATATTTTTCTCACCAATTAAATCAAAAGACATTTACATTACATTTAGAAATCAAAATATTTCAATTTTGCACTTTTTCGAATTTTAAAATTTGCTAAGGATAAATGAATTATCAATACCCTATTCAGTTTAAATTTTGCAATTTTTGGAATTGTATCCTTTACCTAAACACAATTTGAAATAATTTATATAATCTTCAGGCAAATTACCTAAGAAAAAGCAAAAGCAATCGACTATAATAAGAAGGCTCTACACTCTCATCTAGGGATATTTGCTTAACATAACATTTATTTATAATATTCATTCACTAAAGTGTATTTTATGCAATTTAGTCCATTACTTATATTTTTGTTCAATTAACATATTCAAATATTACATTTTTCACATATTATATTTTTCTCACCAATTAAATCAAACGACAATAATAATAAATTTAAAAATCAAAATATTTTAGTTTTGCATATTTTTGAATTTTAAAATCTGCTAGGGATAAGTGAATTGTCAAAATTCTGTTGAATTTAAATTTTGCAATTTTCTAAATTGTCTCCTTTGCTTTAACGCAATTTGAAATTATTTATATAATCTTCAAGCAAATTACTTAAGAAAAAGAAACAACAATGGACTGTAATAAGAAGATTCTGCACTCCCATCTAGGGATATATGCTTAACACAACAACGAAACTTGGGATTGCTATCTATAATATTCATCTACTAAAGTGTATTTTATACAATTGAGTTGATTGTTTGTATTTTTGTTCAATTTACATATTTAAATATTGTATTTTTCTCACCAATCAAATCAAACGATATTAAAAATAAATTTAAAAATCAAAATATTTCATTTTTGCAATTTTTAGAATTTTAAAATCCGCTAGGGATAAATGAATTATCAATACTCTATTGAATTTAAATTTTGCAATTTTCTGAATTATCTCCTTTGCCTCAATGCAATTTGAAATGATTTATATAATTTTCAGGCAAATTACTTAAGAAAAAGCAAAAGCAAAGGACTTTAATAAGAAAGTTCTGCATTCCCATCTGGGGATATATGCTTAACACAACATTGAAGTTTGGGTTTGCTATTTATAATATTCATCCAATAAAATGCATTTTATGCAATTGAGTCCATTACTTGTATTTTTGTTCAATTAACATATTCAAATATTATATTTTCCACATATTATATTTTTCCCACCAATTAAATCAAACGACATTAACAATAAGTATATAAATCAAAATATTTCAATTTTGCAATTTTTAGGATTTTAAAATCTAATAGGGATAACTGAATTGTCAATACTCTATTGAATTTAAATTTTGCAATTTTCAAAATTGTCTCCTTTGCCCCAATGCAATTTGAAATGATTTTTATAATTTTCAGGCAAATCACTTGAGAAAAAACAAGAGTAATGGACTATTATAAGAAGGTTCTGCACTCCCATCTAGGGATATATGCTTAACCCAAGATTGAAACTTGGGATTCCTCTTTATAATATTCATCCACTAGAGTGTCTTTTATGCTATTGAGTCCATTACTTATATTTTTGTTCAATTGACATATTCAAATATTATATTTTTCTCACCAATTAAATCGAACAACATTAACAAGAAATATAAAAATCAAAATATTTCAATTTTTCAATTTTTAGAATTTTAAAATCTAATAGGGATAACTGAATTGTCAATACTCCGTTGAATTTAAATTTTGTAATTTTCTAAATTGTCTCCTTTGCCCCAATGCAATTTGTAATGATTTTTATAATTTTCAGGCAAATCACTTAAGAAAAAGCAAGAGTAATGGACTATTATAAGAAGGTTATGCACTCCCATCTAGGGATATATGCTTAACCCAAGATTGAAACTTGGGATTCCTCTTTATAATATTCATCCACTAGAGTGTCTTTTATGCTATTAAGTCCATTACTTATATTTATGTTCAATTGACATATTCAAATATTATATTTTTCTCACTAATTAAATCGAACGACATTAACAATAAAAATAAAAATCAAAATATTTCAATTTTGCAATTTTTAGAATGTTAAAATCTAATAGGGATAATTGAATTGTCAATACTCTGTTGAATTTAAATTTTGTAATTTTCTAAATTGTCTCCTTTGCCCCAATGCAATTTGAAATGATTTTTATAATTTTCAGGCAAATCACTTAAGAAAAAACAAGAGTAATGGACTATTATAAGAAGGTTCTACACTCCCATCTAGGGATATATGCTTAACCCAAGATTGAAACTTGGGATTCCTCTTTATAATATTCATCCACTAGAGTGTCTTTTATGCTATTGAGTCCATTACTTATATTTTTGTCAATTGACATATTCAAATATTATATTTTTCTCACCAATTAAATCGAACGACATTAACAATAAATATAAAAATCAAAATATTTCAATTTTGCACTTTTTAGAATTTTAAAATCTAATAGGGATAACTGAATTGTCAATACTCTATTGAATTTAAATTTTGCAATTTTCTAAATTGTCTCCTTTGCCCCAATGCAATTTGAAATGATTTTTATAATTTTCAGGCAAATCACTTAAGAAAAAGCAAGAGTAATGCACTGTAATAAGAAAGTTATGCACTCGCATTCAAGGATATATGCTTAACACAACATTGAAACTTGGGATTGCTATTTATAATATTCATTCACTAAAGTGTATTTTATGCAATTGAGTCCATTACTTGTATCTTTATTCAATTAACATATTCAAATATTATATTTTTTATATATTATATTTTTCTCACCAATTAAATCGAACGACATTAACATTAAATTTAAAAATCAAAATATTTTGATTTTGCAATTTTTCAAATTTTACAATCTAGTAGAGATAAATGAATTGTAAATACTGTGTCAAATTTAAATTTTGCAATTTTCTGAATTGTCTCCTTTGCCTTAACGCAATTGGAAATGATTTATATAATCTTCAAGCAAATTACTTAAGAAAAAGCAAAAGCAATGAGCTGTAATAAGAAGATTCTGCACTCCCATCTAGGGATATATGCTTAACACAACATTGAAACTTGGGAGTGTTATTTATAATATTCATCCACATAATTGTATTTTATGCAATTGAGTCCATTACTTGTATTTTTGTTCAATTAACATATTCAAATATTGTATTTTTCTCTCCAATCAAATCAAACAACAATGACAATAAATTTAAAAATCAAAATATTGCATTTTTGCAATTTTTAGAATTTTAAAATCTGCTAGGGAGAAATGAATTGTCAATATTCTGTTGAATTTAACTTTTGCAATTTTCTGAATTGTCTCATTTACTTCAATGCAATTTGAAATGATTTATATAATATTCAGGCAAATTACTTAAGAAAAAGCAAAAGCAATGGACTATAATAAGAATGTTCTGCACTCCCATCTAGGGATATATGCTTAACACAACATTGAATCTTGAGTTTCCTATTTATAATATTCATCCACTAAAGTGTATTTTATGCAATCGAGTCCATTACTTGTATTTTAGTTCAATAAACATATTCAAATATTATATTTTTCACATATCATATTTTTCTCACCAATTAAATCAAACGACATTTACATTACATTTAGAAATCAAAATATTTCAATTTTGCACTTTTTTGAATTTTAAAATTTGCTAAGGATAAATGAATTGTCAATACTCTATTCAATTTAAATTTTTCAATTTTTGGAATTGTATCCTTTGCCTCAACGCAATTTGAAATAATTTATATAATTTTCAAGCAAATTACTTAAGAAAAAGCGAAAGCAATCGACTATAATAAGAAGGCTCTACACTCCCATCTAGGAATATATGCTTAACACAACATTGAAACTTAGGACTGCTATTTATAATATTCATCCACTAAAGTGTATTTTATGCAATTGAGTCCATTACTTGTATCTTTATTCAATTAACATATTCAAATATTATATTTTTTATATATTATATTTTTCTCACCAATTAAATCGAACGACATTAACATTAAATTTAAAAATCAAAATATTTTGATTTTGCAATTTTTCAAATTTTACAATTTAGTAGGGATAAATGAATTGTAAATACTGTGTCAAATTTAAATTTTGCAATTTTCTGAATTGTCTCCTTTGCCTTAACGCAATTGGAAATGATTTATATAATCTTCAAGCAAATTACTTAAGAAGAAGCAAAAGCAATGAGCTGTAATAAGAAGATTCTACACTCCCATCTAGGGATATATGCTTAACACAACATTGAAACTTGGGAGTGTTATTTATAATATTCATCCACATAATTGTATTTTATGCAATTGAGTCCATTACTTGTATTTTTGTTCAATTAACATATTCAAATATTGTATTTTTCTCTCCAATCAAATCAAACAACAATGACAATAAATTTAAAAATCAAAATATTGCATTTTTGCAATTTTTAGAATTTTAAAATCTGCTAGGGAGAAATGAATTGTCAATATTCTGTTGAATTTAACTTTTGCAAGTTTCTGAATTGTCTCATTTACTTCAATGCAATTTGAAATGATTTATATAATCTTCAGGCAAATTACTTAAGAAAAAGCAAAAGCAATGGACTATAATAAGAATGTTCTGCACTCCCATCTATGGATATATGCTTAACACAACATTGAATCTTGAGTTTCCTATTTATAATATTCATCCACTAAAGTGTATTTTATGCAATCGAGTCCATTACTTGTATTTTAGTTCAATAAACATATTCAAATATTATATTTTTCACATATCATATTTTTCTCACCAATTAAATGAAACGACATTTACATTACATTTAGAAATCAAAATATTTCAATTTTGCACTTTTTTGAATTTTAAAATTTGCTAAGGATAAATGAATTGTCAATACCCTATTCAATTTAAATTTTGCAATTTTTGGAATTGTATCCTTTGCCTCAACGCAATTTGAAATAATTTATATAATTTTCAAGCAAATTACTTAAGAAAAAGCAAAAGCAATCGACTATAATAAGAAGGCTCTACACTCCCATCTAGGAATATATGCTTAACACAACATTGAAACTTAGGACTGCTATTTATAATATTCATCCACTAAAGTGTATTTTATGCAATTGAGTCCATTACTGATATTTTTGTTCAATTAACATATTGAAATATTATAATTTTCATATATTATATTTTTCTCACCAATTAAATCAAACGACAATAATAACAAATTTAAAAATCAAAATATTTCAATTTTGCATTTTTTGAATTTTAAAATCTGCTAGGGATAAGTGAATTGTCAAAATTTTGTTGAATTTAAATTTTGCAATTTTCTAAATTATCTCCTTTGCCTTAACACAATTTGAAATTATTTATATAATCTTCAGGCAAATTACTTAAGAAAAAGCAACAGCAATGGACTGTAATAAGAAGATTTTGCACTCCTATCTAGGGATATATGCTTAACACAACAACGAAACTTGAGATTGCTATCTATAATATTCATCTACTAAAGTGTATTTTATACAATTGAGTTGATTATTTGTATTTTTGTTCAATTAACATATTGAAATATTGTATTTTTCTCACCAATCAAATCAAACGATATTAAGAATAAATTTAAAAATCAAAATATTTCATTTTTGCAATTTTTAGAATTTTAAAATTCGCTAGGGATAAATGAATTATCAATATTATGTTAAATTTAAATTTTGCAATTTTCTGAATTGTCTCCTTTGCCTTAATGCAATTTGAAATGATTTATATAACTTTTAGGCAAATAACTTAAAATAAAAAGCAAAAGCAAAGGATTTAAATAAGAAGGTTCTGCACTCCCATCTAGGGATATATGCTTAACACAACATTAAAGCTTGAGTTTCCTATTTATAGTATTCATCCACTAAAGTGTATTTTATGCAATTGAATTCGTTACTTGTATTTTTGTTCAATTAGCATATTCAAATATTATATTTTTCACATGGTATATTTTTCTCACCAATTAAACCAAACGACATTATCCATAAATTTAAAAATCAAAATATTTTGATTTTGCAATTTTTAGAATTTATAATATGGTAGGTATAACTGAATTATCAATACTTTGTTGAATTTAAATTTTGCAATTTTCTAAATTGTCTCCTTTGCCTTAATTCAATTTGAAATGATTTATATAATCTTCACGCAAATTGCTTAAGAAAAAGCAAAAGCAATGGGCTGTAATAAGAAGGTTCTGCACTCTCATCTAAGGATATATGCTTAACATAACATTAAAACTTGGGATTGCTATTTATAATATTAATCCACTAAAGTGTATTTTCTACAATTGAGTCCATTACTTGTATTGTTGTTCAATTAACTTATTCAAATATTGTATTTTTATCACCAATCAAATCAAACGACATTGACAACAAATTTAAAAATAAAAATATTGAATTTTTGCAACTTTTAGAATTTTAAAATCTGTTAGGGACAAATAAATTGTAAATAATCTGTTGAATTTAAATTTTGCAATTTTCTTAATCATCTCCTTTGCCTCAATGCCATTTGAAATGATTTATAGAATTCTTGTCTTCAGACAAATTACTTAAGAAAAAGGAAAAGCAATGGATCCTAATAAGATGGTTCTGCACTCCCATCTAGGGATATATGCTTCACACAACCTTGAAACTTGAGATTGCTATTTATAATAATGATCCACTAAAGTGTCTTTTATGCAATTGAGTTCATTACTTGTATTTTTGTTCAATTAGCATATTCAAATATTATATTTTTCACATAGTATATTTTTCTCACCAATTAAATCAAACGACATTAATAATAAATTTAAAAATCAAAATATTTTGATTTTGCAATTTTTAGAATTTATAATCTGGTAGGGATAACTGAATTGTCAATACTTTGTTGAATTTAAATTTTTCAATTTTCTGAATTGTCTCCTTTGCCTCAATGGAATTTGAAATGATTTATATAATCTTTACCCAAATTACTTAGGAAAAAGCAAAAGCAATGGGCTGTAATAAGAAGGTTCTGCACTCTCATCTAGGAATATATGCTTAACACAACATTGAAACTTGGGATTGCTATTTATAATATTAATCCACTAAAGTGTATTTTTTGCAATTCAGTCCATTACTTGTATTGTTATTTAATTAACTTATTCAAATATTGTATTTTTCTCACCAATCAAATCAAACGACATTAACAATAAATTTAAAAATCAAAATATTCCATTTTTGCAACTTTTAGAATTTTAAAATCTATTAGGGATAAATGAATTGTCAATACTCTATTGAATTTAAATTTTGCACTTTCAAAATTGTCTCCTTTGCCTCAACACAATTTGAAATGATTTATATAATCTTCAGGCAAATTACTTAAGAAAAAGCAAAAACAATGGATTGTAAAAAGAAGGTTCTGCACTCCCATCCAAGGATATATGCTTAACACAACATTGAAACTTGGGATTGCTATTTATAATATTCATCCACTAGAGTGTCTTTTATGCAATTGAGTCTATTACTTGTATTTTTGTTCAATTGACATATTCAAATATTATATTTTTCACATATTATATTTTTCTCACCAATTGAATCAAACGACATTAACAATAAATATAAAAATCAAAATATTTCAACTTTGCAATTTTTAGAATTTTAAAATCTAATAGGGATAACTGAATTGTCAATACTCTGTTGAATTTAAATTTTGCAATTTTCTAAATTGTCTCCTTTGCCCTAATGCAATTTGAAATGATTTTTATAATTTTCAGGCAAATCACTTAAGAAAAAGCAAGAGTAATGGATTGTAATAAGAAGGTTCTGCACTCACATCTAGGGATATATGTTGAACACAACATTGAAACTTGGGACTGCTACTTATAATATTCATCCACTAAAGTGTATTTTATGCAATTGAGTCCATTACTTGTATTTTTGTTCAATTAACTTATTCAAATATTGTATTTTTCTCACCAATCAAATCAAACGACATTAACAACAATTTTAAAAATCAAAATATTGCATTTTTGCAATTTTTAGAATTTTAAAATCCACTAGGGACAAATAAATTGTCAATAATTTGTTAAATTTAAAATTTTCAATTTTCTTAATTGTCTCCTTTGCCTCAACGCAATTTTAAATGAATTATAGAATTCCTATTTTCAGACAAATTACTTAGGAAAAAGGAAAAGCAATGGACTCTAGTAAGATCGTTCCGCACGCCCATCTAGGGAGATATGCTTCACACAACCTTGAAACTTGAGATTCCTATTTATAATATCCATCCATTGAAGTGTCTTTTATGCAATTGAGTCCATTACTTGTACCTTTATTCAATTAACATATTCAAATATTATATTTTTCACATATTATATTTTTCTCACCAATTAAATTGAACTACATTAACATTAAATTTAAAGATCAAAATATTTCGATTTTGCAATTTTTCAAATTTTAAAATCTAGTAGGGATAAATGAATTGTCAATACTCTATTCAATTTAAATTTTGCAATTTTCTGAATTGTCTCCATTGCCTTAATTCAATTTGAAATAATTTATATAATCTTCTGGTAACCTACTTAAGAAAAAGCAAAAGCAATTGACTGTAATAAGAAAGTTTTGTACTCCCATCTAGAGATATATGCTTAACACAACATTGAAACTTGGGACTACTATTTATAATATTATCAACTAAAGTGTATTTTATACAATTAAGTCCGTTACTCATATTTTTGTTCAATTGACATATTCAAATATTATATTTTTCACATATTATATTTCTCTCACCAATTAAATTAAACGACATTAACAATAAATTTAAAAATCAAAATATTTCAATTTTGCAATTTTTTGAATTTTAAAATTTGCTAGGGATAAGTGAATTGTCAATACTCTTTTGAATTTAAATTTTGCAATTTTCTAAATTGTCTCCTTTGCCTCAACGCAATTTGAAATGATTTATATAATCTTCAGGCAAATTACTTAAAAAAAAAAAAGCAATGGACTGTAATAAGAAGGTTCTGCACTCCCATCTAGGGATATATGCTTAAAACAACATTGAAACTTACGAGTGCTATTTATAATATTCATCCACTTAATTGTATTTTATGTAATTGAGTCCATTACTTGTATTTTTGTTCAATTCACATATTCAAATATTGTATTTTTCTCTCCAATCAAATCAAACGACAATAACAATAAATTTAAAAATCAAAATATCGCATTTTTGTAATTTTTAGAATTTTAAAATCTGCTAGGTAAAGAAATTGTTAATAATTTGTAGAATTTAAATTTTTCAATTTTCTTAATTGTCTCCTTTGCCTCAATGTAATTTGAAACAATTTATAGAATTCCTGTTTTTAGACAACTTAGGAAAAAGGAAAACCAATGGACTCTAAAAAGATAGTTCTCCACTCCCATTTGGGATACAGGCTTTACATAATCTTGAAACTTGAGATTGCTGTTTATAATATTCATCCATTAAAGTTTCTTTTATGGAATTGTGTCAATTACTTATATTTTTGTTCAATTAACATATTCAAATATAATATTTTTCACATATTATATTTTTCTCACCAATTAAATCAAATGACATTAACATTAAATTTAAAAATCAAAATATCTCAATTTTGCAATTTTTTGAATTTTAAAATCTGGTAAGGATAACTGAATTGTTAATACTCTATTGAATTCAAATTTTGCAATTTTCTAAATTGTCTCCTTTGCCTCAACACAATTTGAAATGATTTATATAATCTTCAGGCAAATTACTTAAGAAGAAGCATAAGCAATAGACTATAATAAGAAGATTATGCACTCTCATATAGAGATATATGCTAAACGCAACAGTGAAACTTGGGTTTGCTATTTATAATATTCAGCCAGTAATGTGTCTTTTATGCAATTGTGTTCATTACTTGTATTTTTGTTCAATTAGCATATTCAAATATTATATTTTTCACATAGTATATTTTTCTCACCAATTAAATCAAACGGCTTTAACGATAAATTTAAAAATCCAAATATTTCGATTTTGCAATTTTTAGAATTTATAATCTGCTAGGGATAACTGAATTGTCAATACTTTGTTGAATTTAAAATTTTCAATTTTCTGAATTGTCTCTTTTGCCTCAAAGGAATTTGAAATAATTTATATAATCTTCAAGCAAATTGCTTAAGAAAAAAGCAAAAGCAATGGACTTTAATAAAAAAAGGTTCTGCACTCTCATCTAGGGATATATGTTGAACACAACATTAAAACTTGGGATTGCTATTTATAATATTCATCCACTAAAGTGTATTTTATGCAATTGAATCGATTACTTGTATTTTTGTTCAATTGACATATTCAAATATTTTATTTTTCTCACTAATCAAATCAAACGACATTAACAACAAATTTAAAAATAAAAATATTGCATTTTTACAATTTTTAGAATTTTAAAATCTACTAGCGACAAATAAATTGTAAATAATCTATTGAATTTAAATTTCGCAATTTTCTTAATTCTCTCCTTTACCTCAATGCAATTTGAAATGATTTATAGAATTCTTGCCTTTAGACAAATTACTTAAGAAAAAGGAAAAGCAATGGACTCTAATAAGATGGTTCCGCACTCCAATCTAGGGATATAAGCTTCACACAATCTTGAAACTTGAGTTTGTTATTCATAATATTCATCCACTAAAGTGTCTTTTATGCAATTGAGTCCATTTCTTGTATTTTTGTTCAATTAACATATTCAAATATTATATTTTTTACATATTATATTTTTCTCACCAATGAAATCAAACGACATTAACAATAAATTTAAAATTCAAAATATTCCACTTTTGCAATTTTTAGATTTTTAAAATCTGTTAGGGATAAATGAATTGTCAATACTCTGTTGAATTTAAATTTTGCAATTTTCGGAATTGTCTCATTTGCCTCAACGCAATTTGAAATGATTTATATAATCTTCAAGCAAATTACTTAAGAAAAAGCAAAAGTAATAGACTGTAATAAAAAGGTTGTGCACTCCGATCTCGAGATATATGCTTAACAAAATATTGAAACTTGGGACTACTACTTATAATATTGATCCACTAAAATATATTTTATGCAATTAAGTCCATTACTTGTATTTTTGTTCAATTAACATATTCAAATATTATATTTTTCTCACCAATCAAATCAAACGACATTAGCAATAAATTTAAAAATCAAAATATTCTATTTTTGCAGTTTTTAGAATTTTAAAATCTGCTAAGGATAAAGAAATTGTTAATAATCTGTAAAATTTAAAATTTTCAATTTTCTTAATTGTCTCCTTTGCCTCAATGTAATTTGAAACGATTTATAGAATTCCTGTTTTCAAACAAATTACTTAGGAAAAAGGAAAACCAATGGACTCTAAAAAGATGGCTCCCCACTCCCATTTGGGATACTTGCTTTACACAATCTTGAAACTTGATATTGTTATTTATAATATTCATCTATTAAAGTTTCTTTTATGGAATTGTGTCAATTACTTACATTTTTGTTCAATTGACATATTCAAATATTATATTTTTCACATATTATATTTTTCTCACCAATTAAATCAAACGACATGAAAAATAAATTTAAAAATCAAAATATTGCATTTTTGCAATTTTTAGAATTTTAAAATCTGCTAGGGATAAATGAATTGTCAATACTCTGTTGAATTTAAATTTTGCAATTTTGTAAATTGTCTCCTTTCCCTCAATGCAATTTGAAATGATTAATATAATCTTCAGGTAAATTACTTAAGAAAAATCAAAAGTAATGGACTGCAATAAGAATGTTCTGTACTGCCATCTAAGGATATATGCTTAACACAACATTGAAACTTGGGATTGCTATTTCTAATATTCATCCACTAGAGTGTATTTTATGCAATTGAGTCCATTACTTGTACTTGATTAACATATTCAAATATTATATTTTTCACATATTATATTTTTCTTACCAATTAAATCAAACGACATTAACAATAAATTTAAAGATCAAAATATTTCAATTTTTCAATTTTTAGGATTTTAAAATATGTTAGGTATAAGTGAATTGTCAATAATCTGTGGAATTTAAATTTTGCAATTTTCTGAATTGTCTCCTTTCCCTCAATGCTATTTGAAATGATTTATATAATTTTCAGGCAAATTACATAAGAAAAAGCAAAAGCAATGGACAGTTATAAGATGGTTCTGCACTCCCATTTTGGGATATATGCTTAACACAACATTGAAACTTGGGATTGGGATTGCTATTTATAATATTCATCCACTAAAGTGTATTTTCTGCAATTAAGTCCATTACTTGTATTTTTGTTCAATTAATATATTTAAATATTATAATTTTCACATATTATATTTTTCTTACCAATTAAATCAAATGACAATAATAATAAATTTAAAAGTTAAAATATATCAAATTTCCAATTTTTAGGATTTTCAAATTTGCTAGGGATAAATGAATTGTCAATTCTTTGTTGAAGTTAAATTTTGCAATTTTCAGAATTGTCTCCTTTGCCTCAACGTAATTTGAAATGATTTATATAATCTTCAAGCAAATTGTTTACGAAAAAGCAAAAGTAATGAGTTGTAATAAGAAGGTTCTGCACTCCCATTTAGGGATATATACTTAACACAACATTGAAACTTGGGATTGCTATTTATATTATTCATCCACTAATGTGTATTTTATGCAATTAAGTCCATTACTTGTATTTTTGTTTAATTAACAAATTCAAATATTCTATTTTTCTCACAAATCAAATCAAACGAGATTAACAATAAATTTAAAAATCAAAATATTGCATTTTTTCAATTTTTAGAATTTTAAAATCTGCGAGGGATAAATGAATTGTCGATACTTTGTTGAATTTAAATAGTGCAATTTTTTGAATTGTCTCCTTTGCCTCAACATAATTTGAAATGATTTATATAATCTTCAGCCAAATTACTTAAGAAAAAGCAAAAGCAATGGATTGTAATAACAAGGTTCTGCACTTCCATCTAGGGATATATGCTTAACACAACATTGAAACATGGGTTTGCTATTTATAATATTCGTCCACTAAAATGTATTTTATGTAATTGAGTCCATTATGTGTATTTTTGTTCAATTAACATATTCAAATATTGTATTTTTCACATATTATATTTTTCTCACCAATCAAATCAAATGACATTAACAATAAATTTAAAAATCAAAATATTCCATTTTTGCAATTTTTTGTATTTTAAAATTTGCTTAGGATAAAGAAATTGTTAATAATCTGTAGAATTTAAATTTTGCAATTTTCTTAATTGTCTCCTTTGCCTCAATGTAATTTGAAACGATTATAGAATTCCTATCTTTAGACAAATTACTTAGAAAAAAGGAAAACCAATGGATTCTAAAAAGTTGGTTCCCCACTCCCATCTAGGGATATATGCTTTACACAACCTTGAAACTTGAGATTGCTATTTATAATATTCATCCACTAAAATGTATTTTATGGAATTGAGTCCATTACTTGTATTTTTGCTCAATTGACATATTCAAATGTTATATTTTTAACATATTATATTTTTCCAACCAATTAAATCAAACAACATTAACAATAAATTTAAAAATCAAAATATTGCATTGTTGCAATTTTTAGAATTTTAAAATCTACTAGGGATAAATGAATTCTCAATATTCTGTTGAATTTAAATTTTGCAATTTTTGGAATTGTCTCCTTTGCCTCAATGCAATTTGAATTGATTTATATAATCTTCGGGCAAATTATTTAAGAAAAAGCAAAAGCAATGCATTGTAATAAGAAGGTTCTCCACTTCCATCGAGGGATATATGCTTAACACAACATTAAAACTTGGGATTGCTATTTATAATATTGATCCACTAATGTGTATTTTCTGCAATTGAGTCTATTACTTGTATTTTTGTTCAATTAACATATTCAAATGTTATATTTTTCACATATTATATTTTTCTCAGCAATTAAATCAAAGAATATTAACAATAAATTTAAAAATCAAAATGTTTCAATTTTGCAATTTTTCAAATTTCAAAATTTGCTAGGGATAACTGAATTGTTAATACTCTGTTGAATTTACATTTTGCAATTTTCTAAATTGTCTCCTTTACCTAAACGCAATTTGAAATAATTGATATAATCTTCAGGCAAATTACTTAAGAAAAAGCAAAAGCAATGGACTGTAATAAGAAGGTTCTGCACTCCCATCTAGGGATATATGCTTAATACTACAATGAAACTTGGGATTTCTATTTATAATATTCATCCACTAAATTGTATTTTAAGCAATTGAATCCATTACTTGTATTTTTGTTCAATTAACTTATTCAAATATTGTATTTTTCTCACCAATCAAATCAAACGACTTTAACAACAAATTTAAAAATCAAAATATTGCATTTTGGCAATTTTTAGAATTTTAAAATCTGCTAGGGATAAATAAATTGTCAATAATCTCTTGAATTTAAATTTTTTAATTTTCTTAATTGTCTCCTTTACCTCAATACAATTTTAAATGATTTATAGAACTCCTGTCTACAAACAAATTTCTTAAGAAGAAGAAAAAGCAATGGACTCTAATAAGATCGTTCTGCACTCCCATCTAGGGATATATGCTTCACACAACTTTGAAACTTGAGATTCCTATTTATAATATTCATCCACTAAAGTGTCTTTTAAGCAATTGAATCCATTACTTGTATCTTTATTCAATTAACATATTCAAATATTCTATTTTTCACATATTATATTTTTCTCACCAATTAAATCAAACGATATTAACACTAAATATAAAAAATCAAAATATTTCAATTTTTCAATTTTTCAAATTTTAAAATCTTGTAGGAATAAATGAATTGTCAATACTCTATTGAATTTAAATTTTGCAATTTTCTGAATTGCCTCCTTTGCTTCAACGCAATTTGAAATGATGTATATAATCTTCTAGCAACTTACTTAAGAAAAAGTAAAAGCAATCGACTGTAATAAGAAAGATCTGCATTCCCATCTAGGGATATATGCTTAACACAACATTGAAACTTGGAACTACTATTTATAATATTCATCCACTAAAGTGTATTTTATGCAATTGAGTCCATTACTTATATTTTTGTTCAATTAACATATTCAAATATTGTATTTTTCTCAGCAATCAAATCAAACGACAATAACAATAAATTTAAAAATCAAAATATTGCATTTTTGCAATTTTTAGAATTTTAAAATCTGTTAGGGATAAATAAATTGTCAATAGTCTGTTGAATTTAAATTTTGCAATTTTCTTAGTTCTCTCCTTTTCCTCAATGCAATTTGAAATGATTTAGAGAACTCCTGTTTTCAGACAAATTACTCAAGAAAAAGGAAGAGCAATGGACTCTAATAAGATGGTTCGGCACTCCCATCTAGGGATATAGGCTTCACACAACCTTGAAACTTGAGTTTGCTATTTATAATATTCATCCACTAAAGTGTCTTTTATGCAATTGAGTCCATTACTTGTATTTTTATTCCATTAGCATATTCAAATATTATATTTTTCAAATTGTATATTTTTCTCACCAATTAAATCAAACGGATTTAACGATAAATTTAAAAATCAAAATATTTTGGTTATGCAATTTTTAGAATTTATAATTTGCTAGGGATCACTGAATTGTCAATACTTTCTTGAATTTAAATTTTTCAATTTTCTGAATTGTCTCCTCTGCCTCAACACAATTTGAAATGATTTATATAACCTTCACGCAAATTGCTTAAGAAAAAGCAAAAGCAATGGGCTATAATAAGAAGGTTCTGCATTCCCATCTAAGGATATATGCTTAACACAACATTGAAACTTGGGATTGCTCTTTATAACATTCATCCATTAAAGTGTATTTTACGCAATTGAGTCCATTATTTGTATTTTTGTTCAATTAACTTATTCAAATATTGTATTTTTCTCACCAATCAAATTAAACGACATTAATAATATATTTAAAAATCAAAATATTACACTTTTGCAATTTTTGGAATTTTAAAATCTACTAGGGATAAATGATTTGTCAACACTTTGTTGAATTTAAATTTTGCAATTTCCTAATTTATGTCCTTTTCCTTAATGCAATTTGAAATGATTAATATAATTTTTAGGTAAATTACTTAAGAAAAAGCAAAAGCAATGGACTGTAACAAGAAGGTTCTACACTCCTATCTAAGGATATATGTTTAACACAACATTGAAAGTTAGGAGTGCTATTTATAATATTCATCCACTTAATTGTATTTTATGCAATCGAGTCGATTACTTGTATTTTTGTTCAATTAAGACATTCAAATGTTGTATTTTTCTCACAAATCAAATCAAATGACATTAACAAACAATTTAAAAATCAAAATATCGCATTTTTGCACTTATTAAAATTTTAAAATCTGCTAAGGATAAATGAATGGTCAATACACTGTTGAATTTAACTTTAGCAATTTTCTGAATTGTCTCCTTTGCCTTAACGCAATTTTAAATGATTTATATAATCTTCAACCAAATTACTTAAGAAAAAGCAAAAGTAATGGACTGTAATAAGAAGGTTCTGCACTTCCATATGGGGATATATGCTTAATACAATATTGAAACTTGGAATTGCTATTTATAATATTCATCCACTAAAGTGTATTTTATGTAATTGAGTCCATTATGTGTATTTTTGTTCAATTAACATATTCAAATATTGTATTTTTCAAAAAATATATTTTTGTCACCAATCAAATCAAATGACATTAACAATAAATTTAAAAATCAAAATATTCCATTTTTGCAATTTTAGAATTTTAAAATATACTTGGGATAAAGAAATTGTTAATAATCTGTAGAATTTAAATTTTGCAATTTTCTTAATTGTCTCCTTTACCTCAATGTAATTTGAAACGATTTATAGAATTTTTGTCTTTAGACAAATTACTTAGAAAAAAGGAAAACCAATGGACTTTAAAAAGTTGGTTCCCCACTCCCATCTAAGGATATATGCTCTACACAACCTTGAAACTTGAGATTGCTATTTATAATATTCATCCACTAAAGAGTATTTTATGGTATTGAGTCCATTACTTGTATGTTTGCTCAATTGACATATTCAAATATTATATTTTTTCCTATGTTATATTTTTCTCACCAATTAAATCAAATGACATTAACAATAAATTTAAAAATCAAAATATTGCATTTTTGCAATTTTTAGAATTTTAAAATTTGCTAGGCATAAATGGATTGTCAATACTCTGTTGAATTTAACTTTTGCAATTTTCAGAATTGACTCCTTCACCTCAACACAATTTGAAATGATTTATATAATCTTCAAGCAAATTATTTAAGAAAAAGCAAAAGCAATGGACTGTAATAAGAAGGTTCTGCACTCCCATCTAAGGATATATGCTTAACACAACATTGAACTTGGGATTGCTATTTATAATATTGATCCACTAAAGTGTATTTTATGCAAGTGAGTCCATTACTTGTATTTTTGTACAATTAACATATTCAAATGTTATATTTTTCACATATTATATTTTTCTCAGCAATTAAATCAAATGACATTAACAATAAATTTAAAAATCAAAATATTTCAATTTTGCAATTTTTCAAATTTCAAAATCTGATAGGGATAACTAAATTGTCAGTACTCTGTTGAATTTACATTTTGCAATTTTCTAAATTGTCTCCTTTGCCTAAACACAATTTGAAATAATTGATATAATCTTCAGGCAAATTACTTAAGAAAAAGCAAAAGCAATGGACTGTAATAAGAAAGTTCTGCACTCCCATCTAGGGATATATGGTTAACACTACAATGAAACTTGGGATTTCTATTTATAATATTCATCCACTAAATTGTATTTTATGCAATTGAGTTCAGTACTTGTATTTTTGTTCAATTAAGATATTTAAATATTGTATTTTTCTCACCAATCAAATCAAACGACATTAACAATAAATTTAAAATGAATTGTCAATACTCTATTGACAATATTTTGAAAATCAAAATATTCCATTTTTGCAATTTTTAGAATTTTAAAATTTGTTAGGAATAAATGAATTGTCAATACTCTATTGAATTTAAATTTTTCAATTTTCTTAATTTTCTCATTTGCCTCAAAGCGATTTGAAATAATTTATAGTATTCTTGTTTTCAAACAAATTACTTAAGAAAAAAGAAAAGTAATGGACTCTAAAAAGATGGTTCCCTACTCTCATCTAAGGATATATGCTTCACACAACTTTGAATCTTGAGATTGCTTTTTATAATATTCATCCACTAAAGTGTCTTTTATGCAATTGCATCCATTACTTGTATTTTTGTTCAATTAACATATTCAAATATTATATTTTTCTCACCAATGAAATCAAACGACATTAACAATAAATTTAAAATTCAAAATATTTCATTTTTGCAATTTTTAGATTTTTAAAATCTGCTAGGGATGAATGAATTGTCAATACTTTGTTGAATTTAACTTTTGCAATTTTCTAAATTGTCTACTTTGCCTCAACACAATTTGAAATAATTTATATAATCTTTAACCAAATTACTTAAGAAAAAGCAAAAGCAATGGACTGTAATAAAAAGGTTCTGCACTTCCATTTAAGGATATATGCTTAACACAACTTTGAAACTTGGGTTTGCTATTTATAATATTCATCCACTAAAGTGTATTTTATGCAATTGAGTACATTACTTGTATTTTTATTCAATTAACATATTCAAATATTATATTTTTCACATATTATATTTTTCTCCCCAATTAAATCAAACGACATTCACAATAAATTTAAAAATCAAAATATTCCATTTTTGCAATTTTTAGAATTTTAAAATCTGCTAGGGATAAATGAATTGCCAATACTTTGTTGAATTTAAATTTTGCAATTTTCTTAATTGTCTCCTATGCCTCAAAGCAATTTGAAATGATTTATAGTATTCTTGTCTTCAGACAAATTACTTAAGAAAAAAAAAAAAGCAATGGACTCTAAAAAGATGGTTCCCCACTCCTATCTCTCATCTAGGGATATATGCTTCACACAACCTTGAACTTGAGATTGCTATTTATAGTATTCATCCACCAAAGTGTATTTTATGCAAATGAGTCCATTACTTGTAGTTTTATTCAATTAACATATCCAAATATTATATTTTTCTCACCAATCAAATCAAACGACATTAGCAATAAATTTAAAAATCAAAATATTCCATTTTTGCAATTTTTAGAATTTTAAAATCTACTAGGGATAAAGAAATTGTTAAAAATTTGTAGAATTTAAATTTTGCAATTTTCTTAATTGTCTCATTTGCCTCAACATAATTTGAAACGATTTATTGAATTCTTGTCTTCAGACAAATTACTTAGGAAAAAGGAAAACCAATGGACTTTGAAAAGATGGTTCCCCACTCCCATTTGGGATACGTGCTTTACACAACCTTGAAACTTGAGATTACTATTTATAATATTCATCCACTAAAGTGTCTTTTATGGAATTGTGTCCATTACTTCTATTTTTGTTCAATTGATATATTCAAATATTATATTTTTCACATATTATATTTTTTATACCAATTAAATCAAACGACATTGAAAATAAATATAAAAATCAAAATATTGCATTTTTGTAATTTTTAGAATTTTAAAATCTACTGGGGATAAATGAATTGTCAATACTCTGTTCAATTTAACTTTCACAATTTTTTGAATTGTCTCCTTTGCCTCAACGTAATTTGAAATGATTTATATAATCTTTAGGCAAATTACTTGAGAAAAAGCAAAAGCAGTGGACTGTAATAAGAAGGTTCTATACTCCCATCTAGGGATATATGCTTAACACAACATTGAAACTTAGGTTTACTATTTATAATATTGATCTACAAAAGTGTATTTTATGCATTTTTTCGAATTTTAAAATCTGCTAGGGATAAATGAATTGTCAATACTCTGTTGAATTTAAATTTTGCAACTTTCAGAATTATCCTCGTTGCGTCAATGGAATTTGAAAAGAATTATATAATCTTTGGGTAAATTACTTCAGAAAAAGCAAAAACAATCGACTGTAATAAAAAGGTTTTGCACTCCCATCTAGGGATATGTACTTAACACAACATTGAAATTTAGGATTGCTATTTATAATATACATCCACTAAAGTGTATTTTATGTAATTGAGTCCATTACTTGTATTTTTGTTCAATTAATATATTCAAATATTATATTTTTAACATATTATATTTTTATCGCCAATTAAATTAAATGACATTAACAATAAATTTCAAAATCAAAATATTTCAATGTTGTAATTTTTTCAATTTTAAAATTTGCTAGGGATAAGTGAATTGTCAGTACTCTGGTGAATTCAAATTTTGCAATTTTCTAAATTGTGTCCTTTGCCTAAACGCAATTTGAAATGATTTATATATTCTTCGGGAAAATTACTTAAGAAATAGCAAAAGCAAGGGACTATAATAAGAAGGTTTTGCACTCTCATTTAGGGATATATGCTTAACACAACAATGAAACTTGGGATTACTATTTATAATACTCATCTACTAAATTGTATTTTATGCAGTTGAGTCCATTACTTGTAGTTTTGTTTAGTTAAGAAATTCAAATATTGTATTTTTCTCACCAATCAAACCAAACGACATTAACAATACATTTAAAAATCAAAATATTCCTTTTTTGCAAGTTTTAGAATTTTAAAATCTGTCAGGGATAAATGAATTTTCGATACTCTATTGAATTTAAATTTTGCAATTTTCTTAATTGTCACCTTTGCCTCAATGCAATTTGAAATGATTTATAGATTTCTTGTCTTCAGAGAAATTACATAGGAAAAAGGAAAAGCAATGGACTCTAATAAAAAGGTTCCCCACTCCCGTCTACGCATATATGCTTCACACAACCTTGAAACTTGAGATTGCTATTTATAATATTCATCCACTTAAATGTCTTTTATGCAATTGAGTCCATTACTTGCATTTTTGTTCAATTAATATATTCAAATATTATATTTTTCACATATTATATTTTTATCACCAATTAAATCAAACAACATTAACAATAAATTTCAAAATCAAAATATTTCAATTTTGTAATGTTTTGAATTTTAAAATTTGCTAGGGATAAGTGAATTGTGAGTACTCTGTTGAATTTAAATTTTACAATTTTCTAAATTGTCTCCTTTGCTTAAACGCAATTTGAAAAGATGAATATAATTTTCGGGAAAATTACTTAAGAAATAGCAAAAGCGAGGGACTGTAATACAAAAGTTCTGTACTCTCATCTAGGAACATATGCTTAACACAATAATGAAACTTGGGATTGCTATTTATAATATTCATCCACTAAATTTTATTTTATGCAATTGAGTCCATTACTTGTATTTTTGTTCAATTAAGATATTCAAATATTGTATTTTTCACATATTATATTTTTCTCACTAATTAAATCAAACGACATTAACAATAAATTTAAAAATCAAAATATTTCAATTTTGCAATTTTTCGAATTTCAAAATCTGCTAGGGAAAAGTGAATTGTCAGTACTCTGTTGAATTGAAATTTTGCAATTTTCTAAATTGTCTCCTTTGCCTAAACGCAATTTGAAATGATTTATATAATCTTTGGAAAAATTATTTATGAAATAGCACAAGCAAGGGACTATAATAATAAGGTTCTACACTCCCATCTATGGATATATGCTTAAAACAACAATGAAACTTGGAATTGCTATTTATAATATTCATTCACTAAAGTGTATTTTATGCAATTGAGTCTATTACTTGTATATTTGTTCAATTAAGATATTCAAATAATATATTTCTCTCACCATTCAAATCAAACAACATTAATAATAAATTTAAAAATCAAAATATTTCATTTTTGCAATATTTAGAATTTTAAAATCAGCTAGGGATAAATGAATTGTCAATACTTTGTTGAATTTCAATTTTGAAAATTTCTTAAATGTCTCCTTTGCCTTAGTGCAATTTGAAATGATTTATAGAATTATTGTCTTCTCACAAATTACTTAGGAAAAAGGAAAAGCAATGGACTCTATTAAGATGGTTTCCCACTCCCATCTAGGGATATATACTTTACACAACCTTGAAACTTGAGATTGGTATTTCTAATCTTCATCCACTAAAGTGTCTTTTATGCAATTGAGCCCATTACTTGTATTTTTGTTCAATTAAGATATTCAAATATTATATTTTTCTCACTAATTAAATCAAACGACATTAACAATAAACTTAAAATTGAAAATATTTCAATTTTTCAATTTTTAGAATTTTAAATTTTTTTAGGGATAAATGAATTGTCAATACTCTATTGAATTTAAATTTTGCAACTTTCTAAATTGTCTCCTTTGCTTCAACACAATTTGAAATGATTTATATAATCTTCAAGCAAATTACTTAAGAAAAAAGAAAAGCAATGGACTGTAATAAGATGGTTCTGCACTCCTATCTAAGAATATATGCTTAACACAACATTGAAACTTGGGATTGTTATTTATAATATTAATCCACTAAAGTATATTTTATGTAATTGAGTCCATTACTTGTAATTTTTTTCAATTAAGATACTCAAATATTGTATTTTTCTCACCAATCAAATCAAACGACATTAACAATAAATTTAAAAATCAAAATATTGCACTTTTGCAATTTCTAAAATTTTAAAATCTGTTAGGACTAAATGAATTGTTAATTTTCTGTTGAATTTAAATTTTGCTATTTTATGCATTGTCTCCTTTGCCTAAATGCAATTTGAAATGATTTATATAATCTTGAGGCAAATTACTTAAGAAAAAGCAAAAGGAATAGACTGAAATAAGAAGGTTTTGCACTCCCATGTAGGGATATACGCTTAACACAACATTGAAACCTTGGATTGCCATTTATAATATTCATCCACTAAAGCGTATTTTATGCAATTGAGTCCATTACTTTTAATTTTGTTTAATTAACTTATTCAAATATTGTATTTTTCTCACTAATCAAATCAAACAACATTAACAATAAATTTAAAAATCAAAATATTGCACTTTTGAATTTATTGAATTTTAAAATCTGCTAGGGATAAATAAATTGTCAATAATCTGTTGAATTTAACTTTTAAAAATTTCTTAATTGTCTCCTTTGCCTCAATGCAATTTGACATGATTTATAGAATTCTTGTCTTCAGACAAATTAGTTAAGAAAAAGGAACATCAATGCACTCGAATAAGATAGTTCTGCACTCGCATCTAAGGATATATGCTTCACATAACCTTGAAACTTGAATTTGCTATTTATAATATTCTTCCACTAAAGTGTCTTTTATGCAATTCAGTCTATTACTTGTATTTTTGTTCAATTAACATATTCAAATATTATATTTTTCTCACCAATTAAATCAAACGACATTAACAATAAATATAAAAATCAAAAAATTTCAATTTTGCAATTTTTAGAATTTTCAAATCTGCCAGGGATAACTGAATTGTCAATACTCTATTGAATTTAAATTTTGCAATTTTCTAAATTGTCTCCTTTGCCTCAACACAATTTAAAATGATTTATATAATTTTTAGGCAAATTACTTAAGAAAAAGCAAAAGCAACGGACTGTAATAAGAAGGTTCTGCACTCCCATCCAAGGATATATGCTTAACACAACATTGAAACTTGGGATTGCTATTTATAATATTCATCCACTTAATTGTATTTTATGCAATTGAGTCCATTACTTGTATGCTTGTTTAATTAACTTATTCAAAAATTGTATTTTTCTCACCAATCAAATCAAACGACATTAACAACAAATTTAAAAATCAAAAGATTGCATTTTTGCAATTTTTAGAACTTTAAAATTTGTTAGGGATAAATAAATCATCAACAATCTTCAGAATTTAAATTTTGCAATTTTCTTATTTGTCTCCTCTACCTCAATGCAATTTAAAATGATTTATAGAATTCTTGTTTTCTAAAAAATTACTTAGGAAAAAGGAAAAGCAATGGACTCAAATAAGATGGCTCCCCACTCCCATCTAGGGATATATGCTTCACATAACCTTGAAATTTGAGATTGTTATTTATAATTTTCATCCACTAAAGTGTCTTTTTTGCAATTGAGTCCATTACTTGTATTTTTGCTCAATTAACTTATTCGAATATTATATTTTTTACATATTATATTTTTCTCACCAATTAAATCAAATGACATTAATAATAAATTTAAAAATCAAAATATTTCAAATTTGCAATTGTTAGAATTTTAAAATCTACTAGGGATAAATGAATTGTCAATACTCTATTGAATTTAAATTTTGGTATTTTCTGAATTGTCTCCTTTGTCTCAATGCAATTTGAAATGATTTATATAATTTTTAGGCAAATTACTTAAGAAAAAGCAAAACGAATGGACTCTAATAAAAAGATTCTGCACTCGCATATAGGGATATGTGCTTAGCACAATATTGAAACTTGGGATTACTATTTATAATATTCATCCACTAAAGTATATTTTATGCAATTGAGTCTATTACTTGTAATTTTTTACAATTAAGATATTCAAATATTATATTTTTCTCACCAATCAAATCAAACGACATTAACAACAAATTTAAAAATCAAAATATTGCACTTTTGCAATTTTTAGAATTTTAACATCTACAAAGGATAAATAAATTGTCAATCATCTGTTGAATTTAAATTTTGAAAATTTCTTAATTGCCTCCTTTGCCTCAATGCAATTTGAAATGATTTATAGAATTATTGTCTTCAGACAAATTAGTTAAGAAAAAGGAAAAGGAATGTACTCTAATAAGATGGTTCCCCACTCCTATCTAGGGATATATGCTTGACACAACCTTGAAACTTGGGATTGCTATTTATAATATTCATCTACTAAAGTGTATTTTATGCAATTAAGTCCATTACTTGTATTTTTGTTCAATTAAGATATTCAAATATTGTATTTTTCTCACCAATCAAATCAAACGACATTAACAATAACTTTAAAAATCAAAATATTGAATTTTTTCAATTTCTAGAATTTTAAAATCTGCTAGGGATAAATGAATTGTCAATACTCTATTGAATTTAAATTTTGAAATTTTCTTAATTCTCTCCCTTGCCTCAATGCAATTTGAAATAATTTATAGAAGTCTTGTCTTTAGACAAATTACTTAAGAAAAAGGAAAAGTAATGGATTCTAATAAGATGGTTCCGCACTTCTATCTAGGGATATATACTTTACACATTCTTAAAACTTGGGATTGCTATTTATAATATTCATCCACTAAAGTGTTTTTTATGCAATTCAGTCCATTACTTGTATTTTTGTTCAATTAATATATTCAAATATTATATTGTTCTCATATTATATTTTTCCCACCACTTAAATCAAACAACATTAACAATAAGTTTAAAAATCGAAATATTTCGATTTTGCAATTTTTAGAATTTTAAAATCAGTTAGGAATAAATGAATGGTCAATACTCTACCGAAGTTAAATTTTGCAATTTTCTGAATTGTGTCCTTTGCATCAACGCAAGTTGAAATGATATATATAATCTTCAGGTAAATTATTTAAGAAAAAACAAAAGCAATGGACTGTAACAAGAAGGTTTTGCACTCCAATCTAAGGATATATGCTTAACAAAACATTGAAACTTGGGATTGTTGTTTATAGTATTCATCCACTAAAGTGTATTTTATGCAATTAAGTCCATTACTTGTAATTTTGTTCAATTAACTTATTCAAATATTGTATTTTTCTCGCCAATCAAATCAAACGACATTAACAACAAATTTAAAAATCAAAATATTGCACTTTTGCAATTTTTAGAATTTTAAAATCTGATAAGAATAAATAAATTGTCAATAATCTGTTGAATTTAAGTTTTGCAATTTTCTAAATTATGTCCTTTGCCTCAATGCAATTTGAAGTGATTTATAGAATTCTTGTCTTCAGACAAATTTCTTAAGAAAATGGAAAAGCAATAGACTCTTATAAGGTGGTTCCCCACTCCTATTTAGGGATATATACTTCACACAACCTTGAAATTTGAGATTGTTATTTATAATATTCATCCACTAAAGTGTCTTTTATGCAATTAAGTCCATTACTTGTATGTTTGTTCAATTAACTTATTCAAATATTGTATTTTTCTCACCAATCAAATCAAATGACATTAACAACAAATTTAAAAATCAAAATATTGCATTTTTGCAATTTTTAGAATTTTAAAATCTGCTAGGGATAAATAAATTGTCAATAATCTGTTGAATTTAAATTTTGCAATTTTCTGAATTGTCTCCTTTGTCTCAATGCAATTTGAAATGATTTATAAAATTCATGTCTTTAGACAAATTACTTAAGAAAAAGCAAAAGCAATGGACTCTAATAAGGTGGTTCCCCACTCCTATATACGGATATATACTTCACACAACCTTCAAACTTGGGATTGCTATTTATAATATTTATCCACTAAAGTGTCTTTCATGCAATTGAGTCCATTATTTATATTTTTGTTCAATTAACATATTCAAATATTATATTTTTCTCATATTATATTTTTATTACCAATTAAATCAAACGACATTAATATTAAATTTAAAAATCAAAATATTTTAATTTTTCATTTTTTCAAATTTTAAAATCTGCTCGGGATAAATGAATTGTCAATACTCTATTGAATTTAAATTTCATAATTTTCGGAGTTGTCTCCGTTGCCTCAACGCAATGTGAAAAGATTTATATAATTTTCAGGCAAATTACTTCAGAAAAAGCAAAAACAATCGACTGTAATAAGAAAGTTTTGCACTCCTATCTAAGGGTATATGCTTAACACAACATTGAAATTTGGGACAGCTATTTATAACATTCATCTATTAAAGTGTATTTTATATAATTGAGTCCATTACTTGTATTTTTGTACAATTAACATATTCAAATATTATATTTTTCACATAGTATATTTTTCTCACCAATTAAATCAAACGACATTAACAATAAATTTAAAAATCAAAATATTTCAATTTGGGAATTTTTCAACTTTCAAAATCTACTAGGGATAAGTGAATTGTTAGTACTCTGTTGAATTTAAATTTTGCAATTTTCTAAATTGTCTCCTTTGCCTAAACGCAATTTGAAATGATTTATATAATCTTCAAGTAAATTACTTAAGAAAAAGCAAAGGCAATGGACTGTAATATAAAGGTTCTGCACTCCTATCTAGGGATATATGCTTAGCATAATAATGAAACTTGGGATTGCTATTTATAATAGTCATCGACTAAATTGTATTTCATACAATTGAGTCCATTACTTGTAATTTTGTTCAATTAACTTATTCAAATATTGTATTTTTCTCACCAATCGAATCAAACGACATTAACAACAAATTTAAAAATCAAAATATTGCATTTTTGCAATTTTTAGAACCTTAAAATCAGCTAAGGATAAATAAATCATCAATAATCTTCAGAATTTAAATTTTGCAATTTTCTTAATTGTCTCTTCTACCTAAATGCAATTTAAAATGATTTATAAAATTCTTGTTTTCTAACAAATTACTTAGGAAAAAGGAAAAGCAATGGACTCAAATAAAATGGTTCCCCACTCCCATCCAGGGATATAAGCTTTACACAACCCTGAAACTTGAGATGACTATTTCTAATATTCATCCACTAAAGTGTATTTTATGCAATTCAGTCCATTACTTGTAATTTTGTTCAATTAACTTATTCAAATATTGTATTTTTCTCAACAATCGAATCAAACGACATTAACAACAAATTTAAAAATCAAAATATTGCACTTTTGCAATTTTTAGAATTTTAAAATCTGCTAAGGATAAATAAATTGTCAATAATCTGTTGAATCTAAATTTTGCAATTTTCTAAATTTTGTCCTTTGCCTCAATGCAATTTGAAATGATTTATATAATCTAGAGGCAAATTACTTAAGAAAAAAAAAAGCAATGGACTGTAATAAGAAGGTTTTACACTCCCATCTAGGGCTATATGCTTAACAAAACATTGAAACTTGAGATTGTTATTTATAATATTCATCCACTAAATTGTCTTTTATGCAATTGAGTCCATTACTTGTATTTTTGCTCAATTAACATAATCAAATATTATATTTTTCATATATTATATTTTTCTCAACAATTAAATTAAACAACATTAACAAGAAATTTAAAAATCAAAATATTTCAATTTTGCAATTTTTTGAATTTTAAAACCTGCTACGAATAAATGAATTGTCAATACTCTATTGAATTTAAATTTTGCAATTTTCTAAATTATCTCCTTTAGCTCAAAGGAATTTGAAATGATTTATATAATCTTCAGGCAAATTACTTAAGAAAAAGAAAAAGCAATGGATTGTAATAAGAGGGTTCTATAATCCCATCTAGGGTTATATCCTTAACACAACATTGAAACTTGGGATTGCTATTTAAAATATTCATCCACTAAAGTGTATTTTATGCAATTAAGTCCATTACTTGTATTTTTGTTCGATTAAGATATTCAAATATTGTATTTTTCTCACCAATCTAATCAAATGATATTAACGATAAATTTAAAAATCAAAATATTGCATTTTTGCAAGTTCTATAATCTTAAAATCTCCTAGGGATAAATGAATTGTCAATTCATTGTTAAATTTAAATTTTGCTATTTTTTGAATTGTCTCCTTTGCCTCAACACAATTTGAAATGATTTATATAATCACCAGGCAAATTACTTATGAAAAAGCAAAAGCAATTGATTGTAATAAGAAAGTTCAGCACTCCCATCTAGGGATATATGCTTAACACAACATTGAAACTTAGGATTGCTATTGATAATATTCATCCACTAAAGTGTATTTTATGCAATTAAGTCCATTACTTGCATGGTTGTTCAATTAAGATATTCAAATATTGTATTTTTCTCACCAATCAAATCAAACAACATTAACAATAAATTTAAAAATCAAAATATTGCTTTTTTGCAATTTTTTGAATTTGAAAATCTACTAGGGATAAATGAATTGTCAATACTCTGTTGAATTTAAATTTTGCAATTTTCTAAATTGCCTCCTTTGCCTCCACGCAATTTGAAATAATTCATATATTCTTCAAGCAAATTACTTAAGAAAAAGCAAAAGCATTAGACAATAATAAAAAGGTTCTGCACTCTCATTTAGAGATATATACTTAACACAACATTGAAACTTGGGATTACTATTTATAATATTCATCCACTAAAGTGTATTTTATGCAATTGAATCCATTACTTGTAATTTTGTACAATTAAGATATTCAAATATTGTATTTTTATCACCAATCAAATCAAACGACATTAACAACAAATTTAAAAATCAAAATATTGCATTTTTGCAATTTTTAGAATTTTAAAATCTGTTAGGGATAAATAAATTGTCAATTATCTCTTGAATTTAAATTTTGAAATTTTCCTAATTGTCTCCTTTGCCTCAATGCAATTTGAAATGATTTATAGAATTCTTGTCTTGAGACAAATTAGTTAAGAAAAAGGAAAAGGAATGGACTCTAATAAGATGGTTCCCCACTCCCATCTTGGGATATATACTTCACACAACCTTGAAACTTGAGATTGCAATTCATAATATTCATCTATTAAAGTGTCTTTTATGCAATTGAGTCCATTACTTGTATTTTTGGTCAATTAGCATATTCAAATATTATATTTTTCCCATATTATATTTTTCTCACCAATTAAATCAAACGACATTAACAATAAATTGAAAAATCAAAATATTTCAATTTTGCAATTTTTTGAATTTTAAAATCTACTAAGGATAAGTGAATTGTCAATACTCTGTTCAATTTCAATTTTGCACTTTACTAAATTGCCTCCTTTGTCTCAACATAATTTGAAATAATTCATATATTCTTCAGGCAAATTACTTAAGAAAAAACAAAGGCATTAGATTGAAATAAAAAGGTTCTGCACTCTCATCTACAGATACACAACATTGAAACTTGGGATTGCTATTTATAATATTCATCCACTAAATTGTACTTTATGCAATTGAGTCCATTGTATTTTTGTTTAATTAAGATATTCAAATATTGTATTGTTCTCACCAATCAAATCAAACGACATTAACAATAAATTTTAAAATAAAAATATTGCATTTTTGAAATTTTTCGAATTTTAAAATTTGTTAGGGATAAATGAATTGTCAATACTCTGTTGAATTTAAATTTTGTAATTTTCTTAATTGTCTCCTTTGCCTCAATGCAATTTGAAATGATTTATAGAATTCTCGTCTTCAGACAAATTACTTAAGAAAAGGGAAAAGCAATGGACTCTAATAAGATGCTTCCGCACTCCCATCTAGGGATATATGCTTTACACAATCTTGAAATTTGGTATTTCTATTTATAATATTCATCCGTTAAAGTGTCTTTTATGCAATTGAGTCCATTACTTGTATTTATGTTTAATTAACATATTAAAATATTATATTTTTCACATGTTATATTTTCTCACCACTTAAAACAAACGACATTAACAATAAATTTAGAAATCAAAATATTTCAATTTTGCAATTTTTAGAATTTTAAAATCTACTAAGGATAAATGAATTGTCAATACTCTGGCGAAGTTAAATTTTGCAATTTTCTAAATTGTGTCCTTTGCCTCAATGCAATTTGGAATGATTTATATAATTTTCAGGCAAATTACTTAAGAAAAAAACAAAAGTAATGGACTATAATAAGAAGGCTCTGCACTCCCATCCAGGGATACATGCTTAACAAAACATTGAAACTTGGGATTGCTATTTATAATATTCATCCCCTAAAGTGTTTTTAATGCAATTGAGTCCATTACTTGTAATTTTGTTCAATTAACTTATTCAAATCTTGTATTTTTCTCATCAATTAAATCAAACGACATTAACAACAAATGTAAAAATCACAATATTGCACTTTTACAATTTTTGGAATTTTAAAATCTGGTAGAGATAAATAAATTGTGAATAATCTGTTGAATTTAAATTTTGAAAATTTATTAATTGTCTCCTTTACCTCAATGCAATTTGAAATGATTTATAGAATTCTTGTTTTCAGACAAATTAGTTAAGAAAAAAGAAAAGGAATGGACTCTAATACGATGCTCCCCCACTCTCATCTAGGGATATATCTTTCACACAACCTCGAAATTTGAGATTGCTATTTATAATATTCATCCACTAAAGTGTCGTTTATGCAATTGAGTTACTTGTATTTTTGTTCAATTAACATATTCAAATATTATATTTTTCTCACCAGTCAAGTCAAACGACATTACTAACAAATTTAAAAATCAAAATATTGCATTTTTGGAATTTTTAGAATTTTAAAATCTGTTAGGGATAAATGAATTTTCAATACTCTGTTGAAGTTAAATTTTTCAATTTTTTGAATTGTGTCCTTTGCCTCAACACAATTTGAAATGATTTATATAATTTTCAAGCAAATTACTTAAGAAAAAGTAAAAGCAATAGACTGTAATAAAAAGATTCTGCACTCTCATCTAGAGATATATACTTAACACGACAATGAAACTTGGGATTGATATTTATAATATTCATCCCCTAAATTGTATTTTATGCAATTGAGTCTATTACTTGTATTTTTGTTCAATTAAGATATTCAAATATTGTATTTTTCTCACCAATCAAATCAAACAACATTAATAATAAGTTTAAAAATCAAAATATTGCATTTTTGCAATTTTTAAAATTTTAAAATCTACTAGGGATAAATGAATTGTCAATACTCTGTTGAATTTAAATTTTGCAATTTTCTTAATTGTCTCCTTTGTCTTAAAGCAATTTGAAATGATTTATAGAATTCTTGTCTTCAGACAAATTAACTTAAGAAAAAAGAAAAGCAAAGGGCTCTAATAAGGTGGTTCGCCACTCCTATTGAGGGATATGTGCTTCACACAACCTTGAAACTTGAGATTGCTATTTATAATATTCATCCACTAAAGTGTCTTTTATGCAATTGAGTCCATTACTTGTATTTTTGTTTAATTAACATGTTCAAATATTATATTTTTCACATATTATATTTTTCTCACCAATTAAATCAAACAACATTAATGATAAATGAATTTAAATATTGCATTTTTGCAATATTTTGATTCTTAAATTTATTTTTAAACTTTTAGAATTTTTAAATCTGCTAGGGATAAATGAATTGTCAATACTCTATTGAATTTCACTTTTGCAATTTTCTGAATTGTCTCTTTTGCCTCAACGTCATTTGAAATGATTTATATAATTTTCAGGAAAATTACTTAAGAAAAAGCAAAAGCAAAGGACTATAATAAGAAGGTTCTGCACTCCCATCTAGGGATATATGCTTAACACAACATTGAAACTTGGTGTTGCAATTTATAATATTCATCCAGTAAAGTGTCTTTTATGCAATTGAGTCCATTACTTGTATTTTTGTTCAATTGACACATTCAAATATTATATTTTCATATATCATATTTTTCTCACCAATTAAATCAAACGACATTTACATTAAATTTAAAAATCAAAATATTTCAATTTTGCACTTTTTCAAATTTTAAAATTTGCGAAGGATAAATCATTTGTCAATACTCTATTGAATTTAAATTTTGCAATTTTTGGAATTTTCTCCTTTGCCTTAACGCGATTTGAAATAATTTATATAATCTTCAAGCAAATTACTTAAGAAAAAACAAAAACAATTTATAATTTTTATCCACTAAAGTGTATTTTATGCAATTGAGTCCATTACTTATATTTTTGTTCAATTAACATATTCAAATATTATATTTTTCTCACCAATTAAATCAAATGACATTAACAATAAATTTAAATATCAAAATATTTCAATTTTGCAATTTTTTTAATTTTAAAATCTATTAGGGATAAATGAATACTCTGTGAATTTAAATTTTATAATTTTCTGAATTATCTTCTTTGCCTTAACGCAATTTGAAATGATTTATATAATCTTCAAGCAAAATACTTAAGAAAAAGCAAAAGTAATGGACTGTAATAAGAACGTTCTGCACTTCCATCTTGGAATATATGCTTAACACAACATTGAAACTTGTGACTGCTATTTATAATATTCATCCACTAAAGTGTATTTTATGCAATTATGTCCATGTTTTTTTGTTCAATTAATATATTCAAATATTATATTTTTCACATATTAGATTTCTCTCACGAATTAAATCAAACGACATTAACAAAAAATTTAAAAAGCAAAATATTTCAATCTTGTAATTTTTAGGATTTTAAAATTAGCTAGAGATAAGTGAATTGTCAATACTATGTTGAATTTAAATTTTGCAATTTTCTAAATTGTCTCCTTTCCCTCAACGCAATTTGAAATAATTTATAGAATTCTTGTCTTCACACAACCATAAAACTTGAGATTGTCATTTATAATATTCATCTATTAAAGTGTTTTTTATGCAATTGATTCCATTACTTGTATTTTTGTGCAATTAACATATTCAAATATTATATTTTTCACATATTACATTTTTCTTACCAATTAAATCAAACGACATTAACAATAAATTTAAAAATCAAAATATTTCAATTTTTCAATTTTTAGAATTTTAAAATTTGGGAGGGATAAATGTATTTTCAATACTTTTTTGAATTTAAATTTTGCAATTTTTTGAATTGTCTCCTTTGCCTCAACGCAATTTGAAATGATTTATATAATCTTCGGGCAAATTACTTATAAAAAAGCAAAAGCAATGCACTATAATAAGAAGGTTCCACACTCTCATCCAAGGATATATGCTTAACACAACATTGAAACTTGGGATTGCTATTTATAATATTAATCCACTAAAGTGTATTTTATGCAATTGAGTCCATTAGTTTTATTTTTGTTCAATTAACATATTCAAATATTTTATTTTTCTCACCAATCAAATTAAAATATCGCATTTTTGCAATTTTTAGAATTATAAAATCTATTAGGGAGAAATGAATTGTCAATACTCTCTCGAATTAAACTTTTGCAATTTTCTGAATTGTCTCCTTTGCCTCAACGTAATTTGAAATCATTTATATAATTTTCAGGCAAATTACTTAAGAAAAAGCAAAAGCAATAGACTATAATAAGAAGGTTCTGCACTGCCATCTAGGGATATATGCTTAACACAACATTGAAACTTGAGATTGTTATTTATAATATTCATCCACTAAAGTGTATTTTATACAATTGAGTCCATTACTTGTATTTTTGTTCAATTAAGATATTCAAATGTTATATTTTTCACATATTATATTTTTCTCACCAATTAAATCAAACGACATTAACAATAAATATAAAAATCAAAATATTTCAATTTTGCAATATTTAGAATTTTAAAATCTAATAGGGATAACTGAATTGTCAATACTCTGTTGAATTTAAATTTTGCATTTTTCTAAATTGTCTCCTTTGCCCCAATGCAATTTGAAATGATTTATATAATTTTCAGGCAAATCACTTAAGAAAAAGCAAGAGTAATGGACTGTTATAAGAAGGTTCTGCACTCCCATTTAGGGATATATGCTTAACCCAAAATTGAAATTTGGGATTCCAATTTATAATACTCATCCACTAAAGTGTATTTTATGCAATTGAGTCCATTACTTGTATTTTTGTTCAATTAACTTATTCAAATATTGTATTTTTCTCACCAATCAAATCAAACGACTTTAACAACAAATTTAAAAATCAAAATATTGCATTTTGGCAATTTTTAGAATTTTAAAATCTGCTAGGGATAAATAAATTGTCAATAATCTCTTGAATTTAAATTTTTTAATTTTCTTAATTGTCTCCTTTGCCTCAATACAATTTTAAATGATTTATAGAACTCCTGTCTACAGACAAATTTTTTAAGAAGAAGAACAAGCAATGGACTCTAATAAGATTGTTCTGCACTGCCATCTAGGGATATATGCTTCACACAACTTTGAAACTTGAGATTCCTATTTATAATATTCATCCACTAAAGTGTCTTTTATGCAATTAAGTCCATTACTTGTATCTTTATTCAATTAACATATTCAAATATTCTATTTTTCACATATTATATTTTTCTCACCAATTAAATCAAACGATATTAAGAATAAATATAAAAAATCAAAATATTTCAATTTTGCAATTTTTTGAATTTTAAAATCTTGTAGGGATAAATGAATTGTCAATACTCTATTGAATTTAAATTTTGCAATTTTCTGAATTGTCTCCTTTGCCTCAACGCAATTTGAAATGATGTATATAATCTTCTGGCAACTTACTTAAGAAAAAGTAAAAGCAATCGACTGTAATAAGAAAGATATGAACTCCCATCTAGGGATATATGCTTAACACAACATTGAAACTTGGAACTACTATTTATAATATTCATCTACTAAAGTGTGTTTTATGCAATTGAGTCCATTACTTATATTTTTGTTCAATTAACATATTCAAATATTGTATTTTTCTCATCAATCAAATCAAACGAGAATAACAATAAATTTAAAAATCAAAATAATGCATTTTTGCAATTTTTAGAATTTTAAAATCTGCTAGAGATAAATAAATTGTCAATAGTCTGTTGAATTTAAATTTTGCAATTTTCTTAGTTCTCTCCTTTGCCTCAATGCAATTTGAAATGATTTAGATAATTCCTGTTTTCAGACAAATTACTTAAGAAAAAGGAAAAGCAATGAACTCTAATAAGATGGTTCGACACTCCCATGTAGGGATATAGACTTCACACAACCTTAAAACTTGAGTTTGCTATTTATAATATTCATCCACTAAAGTGTCTTTTATACAATTGAGTCCATTACTTGTATTTTTATTCCATTAGCATATTTAAATATTATATTGTTCACATTGTATATTTTTCTCACCAATTAAATCAAACGGCTTTAACGATAAATTTAAAAATCAAAATATTTCGATTATGCAATTTTTAGAATTTATAATTTGTTATGGATCACTGAATTGTCAATACTTTCTTGAATTTAAATTTTTCAATTTTCTAAATTGTCTCCTTTGCCTCAACACAATTTGAAATGATTTATATAACCTTCACGCAAATTGCTTAAGAAAAAGCAAAAGCAATGGGCTGTAATAAGAAGGTTCTGCATTCCCATCTAGGGATATATGCTTAACACAACATTGAAACTTAGGATTGCTCTTTATAACATTCATCCATTAAAGTGTATTTTACGCAATTGAGTCCATTATTTGTATTTTTGTTCAATTAACTTATTCAAATATTGTATTTTTCTCACCAATCAAATTAAATGACATTAATAATATATTTAAAAATCAAAATATTACACTTTTGCAATTTTTGGAATTTTAAAATCTACTAGGGATAAATGATTTGTCAACACACTATTGAATTTAAATTTTACAATTTTTTAATTTATGTCCTTTTCCTTAATGCAATTTGAAATGATTAATATAATTTTTAGGCAAATTACTTAAGAAAAAGCAAAAGCAATGGACTGTAACAAGAAGGTTCTACACTCCCATCTAAGGATATATGTTTAACACAACATTGAAACTTAGGAGTGTTATTTATAATATTGATCCACTTAATTGTATTTTATGCAATCGAGTCGATTACTTGTATTTTTGTTCAATTAACATATTCAAATATTGTATTTTTCTCACCAATCAAATTAAACGACATTAGCAACAAATTGAAAAATCAAAATATTGCATTTTTGCAATTTTTAGAATTTTAAAATCTGCTAGGGACAAATAAATTGTAATTAATCTATTGAATTTAAATTTTGCAATTTTCTTAATTGTCTCCTTTGCCTCAATGCAATTTGAAATGATTTATAGAATTCTTACTTTTAGACAAATTACTTAGGTAAAAGGAAAAGCAATGGACTCTAATAAGATGGTTCCCCACTCCCATATAGGGATATATGCTTCATACAACCTTGAAACTTGATATTGCTATTTATAATATTCATGCACTAAAGTGTCTTTTAAGCAATTAAGTCCATTACTTGTATTGTTATGTTTAACACAACATTGAAACTTGGGATTGCTAGTTATAATATTTATCCACTAAAGTATATTTTATACAATTGAGTCCATTAGTTGTATTTTTGTTCAACTAACATATTCAAATGTTATATTTTTCTCACCAATCAAATTAAACGACATTAACAATAAATTTAAAAATCAAAATACTGCATTTTTGCAATTTTTAGAATTTTAAAATCTGCTAAGGATAAATGTATTGACAATAATCTGTTGAATTTAAATTTTGCAATTTTCTTAATTGTCATGTTTTCCTCAATGCAATTTGTAAGGATTTATATAATTCTTGTCTTCAAACAATTACTTAAGAAAAAGCAAAAGCAATTGGCTCTAATAAGAAGGTTCCTCTCTCCCATCTAGGGATAGGGATATGTGCTTAACACAACATTGAAACTTGGGATTGCTATTTATAATATTCATCCACTAAAGTGTATTTTATGCAATTGAGTCCATTACTTGTATTTTTGTTCAATTAACTTATTCAAATATTGTATCTTGCTCACCAATCAAATCAAACGACATTAACAACAAATTTAAAAATTAAAATATTGCATTTTTGAAATTTTTAGAATTTTAAAATCTGCTAGTGATAAATAAAATTTCAATAATCTATAGAATTTAAATTTTGCAATTTTCTAAATTGTCTCCTTTACCTCAATGGAATTTGAAATGATTTATAAAATTCTTGTCTTCAGACAAATTATTTAAGAAAAAGGAAAAGTAATGGACTCAAATAAGATGGTTCCCCACTCCTATCTAGGGATATATGCTTTACAAAACCTTGAAACTTGACATTGCTATTTATAATATTCTTATACTAAAGTGTCTTTTATGCAATTGAGTCCATTACTTGTATTTTTGTTCAATTAACATATTCAAATATTGTATTTTTAGAATTTTATATTTTTCTAGGTATAAATAAATTGTTAATATTTTGTTAAATTTAAATTTTGAAATTTTCTTAATTGTCTGCTTTGCCTTAATGCAATATGAAATGATTTATAGAATACTTGTCTTCAAACAAATTACTAAAGAAAAAGCAAAAGTAATTGACTCTAATAAGAAGGTTTCCCACCCCCATCTAAGATATATGTTTAACATAACATTGAAACTTGGGATTGCCAGTTGTAATATTTATCCACTAAAGTATATTTTATACAATTGAGTCCATTAGTTGTATTTTAGTTCAACTAACATATTCAAATGTTATATTTTTCTTAGCAATTAAATTAAACGACATTAACAATAAATTTAAAAATCAAACTATTGCAATTTTGCAACTTTTAGAATTTTAAAATCTGCTGAGAATAAATGTATTATCAATAATCTATTGAATATAAATTTTGCAATTTTCTTAATTATCACATTTCCCTCAATACAATTTGTAATGATTTATATAATTCTTGTGTTCAAACAATTACTTAAGATAAAGTAAAAGCAATGGACTGTAATAAGAAAATTCTGCACTCCCATATAGGGATATATGCTTAACACAACATTGAAACTTGGCATTGCTATTTATAATATTCATCAATTAAAGTGTATTTTATGCAATTGAGTCCATTACTTGTATCTTTGTTCAATTAACTTATTCAAAGATTGTATTTTTCTCACCAATCAAATCAAACAACATGAACAACAAATTTAAAATTCAAAATATTACAATTTTGCAATTTTTAGAATTTTAAAATTTGCTAGAGATAAATAAATTGTCAATAATCTGTAGAATTTAAATTTTGCAATTTTCTTAATTGTCTCCTTTGCCTCAATGCAATTTGAAATGATTTATAGAATTCTTGTCTTCAGACAAATTACTTAGGAAAAAGGAAAAGCAATGGACTCTCATAAGATGGTTCCCCACTCCCATCTAGGGATACATGCTTTACACAATCTTGAAACTTGAGATTACTATTTCTAATATTCTTCCACTAAAGTGCCTTTTATGCAATTGAGTCCATTACTTGTATATTTGTCCAATTAACATATTCAAATATTGTATTTTTAGAATTTTAAAAATTGCTAGGCATAAATAAATTGTCAATATTCTGTTAAATTTAAATTTTGAAATTTCTTAATTGTCTCCTTTGCCTCAATGCAATTTGAAATGATTTATAAAATACTTGTCTTCAAACAAATTACTAAAGAAAAAGAAAAAGCAATTGACTCTAATAAGACAATTCCCCACTCCCATTTAAGATATATGTTTAACACAACATTGAAACTTGGGATTGTTAGTTATAATATTTATCCACTAAAGTATATTTTATACAATTGAGTCCATTAGTTGTATTTTTGTTCAACTAACATATTCAAATGTTATATTTTTCTCACCAATCAAATTAAACAACATTAACAATAAATTTAAAAATCAAAATACTGCATTTTTGCAATTTTTAGAATTTTAAGATCTACTAAGGATAAATGTTTTGTCAATAATCTGTTATCTTTAAATTTTGAAATTTTCTTAATTATCACAATTTCCTGAATGCAATTTGTAAGGATTTATATAATTCTTGTCTTCAAACAATTATTTAAGAAAAAGCAAAAGCAATTGGCTCTAATAAGATGGTTCCTCTCTCCCATCTAGGGATATATGCTTAACACAACATTGAAACTTGGGATTGTTATTTATAATATTCATCCACTAAAGTGTATTTTATGCAATTGAGTCCATCATTTGTATTTTTGTTCAATTAACTTATTTAAATATTCTATTTTTCTCACAAATCAAATCAAACGACATTAACAACAAATTTGAAAATCAAAATATTGCATTTTTGCAACTTTTAGAATTTTAAAATCTGTTTGGGATAAACAAATTGCCAATAATCTGTTGAATTTAAATTTTGTAATTTTCTTAATTATCTCCTTTGCCTCAATGAAATTTGAAATGATTTATAGAATTCTTGTTTTCAGACAAATTACTCAAGAAAAAGGAAAAGTAATGGACTCTAATAAGATGGTTCCCCACTCCCATCTAGGGATATATACTTTACACAACTTTGAAACTTCAGATTGCTATTTATAATATTCATCCACTAAAGTGTCTTTTATGTAATTGAGTCCATTACTTGTATTTTTGCTCAATTAACATATTCAAATATTACGTTTTTCTAAGCAATTAAATCAAACGACATTAATAATAAATTTAAAAATCAAAATATTTCAAGTGTCTTTTGTCAATACTCTGTTGAATTTAGAATTTGCAATTTTCTGAATTGTCTCCTTTGCCTGAAGGCAATTTGAAATGATTTATATAATCTTCAGGCAAATTACTTAAAAACAAAAAGCAAAAGCAATGGACTGTAAAATGAAGGTTCTGCACTCCCATTGAGGGATATATGCTTAACACAATATTGAAGTTTGGAATTGCTATTTATAATATTCATCCACTAAAGTGTATTTTCTGCAATTGAGTCCATTACTTGTGTTTTTGTTCAATTAACATGTTCAAATATTGTATTTCTCTCACCAATCAAATCAAATGACATTAACAATAAATGTAAAAATAAAAATATTGCATTTTTGCAATTTTTAAAATTTTAAAATCTGCTAGGGTTAAATGAATTATCAGTACACTATTAAATTTAACTTTTACAATTTTCTTAATTGTCTCCTTTGCCTTAATGAAATTTGAAATAATTTATAGAATTCTTGTCTTCAGACAAATTACTTAAGAAAAAGGAAAAGCAATGGACTCAAATAAGATGGTTCTCCACTCTCATTTAGGGATATATGCTTAACATAACCTTGAAACTTGAGATTGCTATTTATAATATTCATCCACTAAAGTGTATTTTATGCAATTGAGTCCATTACTTGTATTTTTGTTCAATTAACATATTGAAATAGTATATTTTCACATATTATATTTTTCCTATGAATTAAATCAAACGAAATTAACAAGAAATTTAAAAATTGACATATTGCATTTTTGCAATTTTTTGAATTTTAAAATCTGTTAGAGATAAATGAATTGTCAGTACTCTATTGAATTTAACTTTTGCAATTTTCTGAATTGTCTCCTTTGCCTCAACGCAATTTGAAATAATTTATATAATCTTCAGGTAAATTACTTAAGAAAAAGCAAAAGCGATCGACTATAATAAGAAGGTTTTGCACTCCCATCTAAGGATATATGCTTAACACAACATTGAAACTTGGGATTGCTATTTATAATATTCATCCTCAAAAGTGTATTTTATGCAATTGAGTCCATTACTTGTATTTTTGTACAATTAACTTATTCAAATATTGTATTTTTCTCACCAATCAAATTAAGCAAGATTAACAGTAAATTTAAAAATCAAAATATTGCATTTTTACAAGTTTTAGAATTTTAAAATCTGCTAAGGATAAATGAATTGTCAATACTCTGTTGAATTTAACTTTTGCAATTTTCTGAATTCTCTCCTTTGCCTTAATGTAATTTGAAATGATATATGTAATATTCAGGCAAATTTCTTAAGAAAAAGCAAAAGTAATGGATTGTAATAAGAAGGTTATGCACTCCCATCTAGGGATATATCCTTAACACAACATTAAAATTTGGGATTGCTAATTATAATATTCATCCACTAAAGTGTATTTTATGCAATTGAGTCTATTACTTCTATTTTTGTTCAATTAACATATTTCAATATTGTATTTTTCCCACCAATCAAATCAAACGACATTCACAACACATTTCACAATCAAAATATTGTATTTTTGCAATTTTTAGAATTTTAAAATCTACTAGGGATAAACAAATTATCAATAATCCGTTGAATTTAAATTTTGCAATTTTCTTAACTATTTCCTCTGCCTCAATGCAATTTGAAATGATTTATAGAATTGTTGTCTTCAGACAAATTACTTAAGCAAAAGAAAAACCAATGGACTCTAATAAGATGGTTCCGCACTCCCATCTACGAATATATGCTTCACACAAATTTGAAACTTGAGATTGATATTTATAATATTCATCCACTAAAGTGTATTTTATGCAATTGAGTCCATTACTTGTATTTTTGTTCAATTAACATATTCAAATATTATATTTTTCACATCTTATATTTTTCTCACCAACTAAATCAAACGATATTAACAATAAATTTAAAGATCAAAATATTTCAATTTTGCAATTTTTAGAATTTTAAATTCTGTTGGGGATAAATGAATTGTTAATACTCTCTTGAATTTAAATTTTGCAATATTATGAATTGTCTCCTTTGCCTCAACGCAATTTGAAATGATTTATATAATCTTCAGGAAAATTACTTAAGAAAAAGCAAAAGCAATGGATTGTAACAAGAAGGTTCTGCACTCCCATCTAGGGATATATGCTTAACACAACATTGAAACGTGGGATTGCTATTTATAATATTCATCCACTAAAGTATATTTTATGCAATTGAGTCCATTACTTGTATTTTTGTTCAATTAACTTGTTCAAATATTGTATTTTTCTCACCAATCAAATCAAACGACATTAACAATAAATTTAAAAAAGAAAATATTGCATTTTTGCAATTTTTAGAATTTTAAAATTTGCTAGGGATAAATGAATTGTCAACACTCTGTTGAATTTAAATTTTATAATTTTCTAAATTGTCTCGTTTGCCTCAACGCAATTTGAAATAATTTATATAATTCTTGTCTTCAAACAAATTACTTAGGAAAAAGGAAAAGCAATGGACTCAAATAAGATGGTTCCCCACTCCTATTTAGGGATATATGCTTCACACAATTTTGAAACTTGAGATTACTATTTATAATATTCATCTGCTAAAGTCTCTTTTATGCAATTGAGTCCATTACTTGTATTTTTGTTCAATTAAAATATTCAAATATTATATTTTTCACATATTATATTTTTCTCACCAATTAAATGAAACGACATTAACAATAAATTTAAAGATCAAAATATTTCAATTTTCTAACTTTTAGAATTTTAAATTCCTCTAGGGATAAAGGAATTGTCAATGCTGTGTTAAATTTAAATTTTCCAATTTTCAAAATTGTCTCCTTTGCCTCAACTCAATTTGAAATGATTTATATAATCTTCTGGAAAATTACTTAAGAGAAAGCAGAAGCAATGGACTGCAACAAGAAGGTTCTGCACTCCCATCTAGGGATATATGCTTCACACAACTTTGAAACCTGGGATAGCTATTGATAATATTCATCCACAAAAGTCTCTTTTATCCAATTGAGTCCATTACTTGTATTTTTGTTCAATTAACACATTCAAATATTATATTTTTCACATTTTATGTTTTTCTCACTAATTGAATCAAACGACATTGACAATAAATTTAAAAATCAAAATATATTAATTTTACAATTTTTAGAAATTTAAAATCTGCTAGGGATAAATGAATTGTTAATACTTTGTTGAATTTAAATTTGCAAGTTTTTGAATTGTCTCCTTTTCCTCAACGCAATTTGAAATGATTTATATAATCTTCTGGCAAATTACTTAAAAAATAGCCAAAGCAATGGATTGTAATCAGAAGGTTCTACACTCCCATCTAAGTATATATGCTTAACACAACATTGAAACTTTGAATTGCTATTTATAATATTCATCTACTAAAGTGTATTTTATGCAATTGAGTCCATTACTTGTATTTTTGTTGAATTAACGTATTCACATATTATATTTTTCTCACCAATCAAATCAAATGACATTAATAATAAATTTAAAAAACAAAATATTGTAGTTTTGCAATTTTTGGAAATTTACAATCTGTTAAGGATAAATGAATTGTCAATACTCTATTGGATTTAAATTTTACAATTTGTTGAATTGTCTCCTTTGCCTCAACGCAATTTGAAATCATTTATATAATCTTCTAGCAAACTACTTAAGAAATAGCCAAAGCAATGGACTATAATTAGACGGTTCTGCACTCCCATCTAAGGATATATGGTTAACACGACATTGAAACTTGGAATTTCTATTTTTAATATTCATCCACTAAAGTGTATTTTATGCGATTGAGTCCATTACTTTTATTTTTTGTTCAATTAACGTGTTAAAATATTATATTTTTCTCACCAATCAAGTCAAACAACATTAACAATAAATTTAAAAATCAAAATATTGCATTTTTGCAATTTTTAGAATTTTAAAATCTGTTAGGGATAAATGAATTTTCCATACTCTGTTGAATTTAAATTTTGCAATTTTCTAAATTGTCTCCTTTGCCTCAACACAATTTGAAATGATTTGTATAATCTTCAGGCAAATTATTTAAGAAAAAGCAAAAGCAATCGACTGTAATAAGAAGGTTCTGCACTCCCATCTTGGGATATATGCTTAACACAACATTGAAACTTAAGATTGCTATTTACAATATTTATCCACTAACGTGCATTTTATGCAATTAAGCCCATTGCTTGTATTTTTGTTCAATTGACTTGTTAAAATATTGCATTTTTCTCACTAATCAAATCTAATGACATTGGCAACAAATTTAAAAATCAAAATATTGCGTTTTTGCAAGTTTTAGAATTTTAAAATCTACCAAGGATAAATAAATTGTCAATAATCTGCAGAATTATAATTTTGCAATTTTCTTATTTGTCTCCTTTACCTCAATGCAATTTAACAAGATGGATCCCCACTCCTATCTAGGGATAAATGAATTGTTAATACTCTGTTGAATTTAAATTTTGCAATTTTCTCAATTTTCTCCTTTGCTTTAAGGCAATTTGAAATAATTTATATAATCTTCAGGCAAATTACTTAAGAAAAAACAAAAGCAATGAATTGTAATAAGATGGTTCTACACTCCCATCTAGGGATATATGTTTAACACAACATTGAAACTTGGGATTGTTATTTATAATATTTATCCACTAAAGTGTATTTTATGCAATTGAGTCCATTACTTGTAATATTGTTTAATTAAGATATTCAAATATTGTATTTTTCTCACCAATCAAATCAAACGACATTAACAATAAATTTAAAAATCAAAATATTGCATTTTTGCAATTTTTAGAATTTTAAAATCTACTAGGGATAAATGAATTATCAATACTCTATTGAATTTAAATTTTGCAATTTTCTTAATTGTCTCTTTTGCCTTAATGGAATTTGAAATGATTTATAAAATTCTTGTCTTCAGAAAAATTACTTAAGAAAAAGGAAAAGCAATGGACTCTAATAAGGTGGTTCCCCACTCCTATCTAGGGATATATGCTTCACACAACCTTGAAACTTGAGATTGCTATTTATAATACTCATCCACTAAAGTGTCTTTTATGCAATTGAGTCCATTACTTGTATTTTTTATCAATTAAGATATTCAAATATTGTATTTTTCTCATTAATAAAATCAAACAACATTAACAATAGATTTAAAAATCAAAATATTGCATTTTTCCAATTTTTAGAATTTTAAAATCTAGTAGGGATAAATGAATTGTTAATACTCTTTTGAATTTAAATTTAGCAATTTTCTGAATTGTCTCCTTTGCCTCAATGCAATTTTAAATGATTTATATAACGTTCAAGCAAGTTACTTAAGAAAAAACAAAAGTAATAGACTGTAATAAGAAGGTTCTGCACTCCCATCAAAGGATATCTGCTTAACACAACTTTAAACTTGGGATTGCTATTTATAATATTTATCCGCTAAAGTGTCTCTTATGCAATTGAGTCCATTACTTGTATTTTTGTTCAATTAACATATTCAAATATTATATTTTT
>JAHOYR010005848.1:67474-94864 GCA_023213295.1 Bruguiera hainesii | reverse complement strand
TTCATCCACTAAAGTGTATTTTATGCAATGGAGTCCATTACTTGTATTTTTGTTTAATTAACTTATTCAAATATTGTATTTTTCTCACCAATCAAATCAAATGACATGAACAATATATTTAAAAATCAAAATATTGCATTTTTGCAATTTTTAGAATTTTAAAATCTGCTAGGGATAAATAAATTGTAAATAATCTACAGAATTATAATTTTTCAATTTTATTAATTGTTTGCTTTGCCTCAATGCATTTTGAAATGATTTACAGAATTTTTATCTTCACACAAATTACTTAGGAAAAAGGAAAAGTAATGGACTCTAATAAGATGGTTACGCACTCCCATTTAGTAATATATGCTTCACATAACCTTAAATCTTGATATTGCTATTTATAATAATCATCCAATAATGTGCCTTTTATGCAATTGAGTCTAATACTTGCATTTTTGTTCAATTAACCTATTCAAATATTATATTTTTCACATATTATATTTTTCTCACTAATTAAATCAAACGACATTAACAATATATTTAAAAATCAAAATATTTGAATTTTACAATTTTTAGAATTTTAAAATATGCTAGGGATAAATGAATTGTTATTACTCTATTGTTTAAATTTTGCAATTTTTTGAATTTTCTACTTTGCCTCAACGCAATTTGAAATGATTTATATAATTTTCAGGCAAATTACTTAAGAAAAAGTAAAAATAATGGACTGTAGCGAGAAGGTTATGCACTCCCATTTAGGGATATATGCTTAGCAAAACATTGAAATTTGGGATTGCTATTAATAATATTCATCCACTAAAGTGTATTTTATGCAATTGAGTGGATTACTTGTATTTTTGTTCAATTAACATATTCAAATATTGTATTTTTCTCAGCAATCAAATCAAACGACATTAACAACAAATTTAAAGATCAAAATATTGCACTTTTGCAGTTTTTGAAATTTTAAAATCTGCTAGGGATAAATGAATTGTCAATACTTTATTAAATTTAAATTTTTCAATTTTCTAAATTGTCTCCTTTGCCTCAACGTAATTTGAAAAGATTTATATAATTTTCAGGCAAATTACTTAAGAAAAAGCAAAAGCAATGAGCTATAATAAGAAGGTTCTGCACTCCCATCTAGGGATATATGCTTAACACAACATTGAAACTCGGGATTGCTATTTCTAATATTCACCCACTAAAGTATATTTTATGCACTTGAGTCCATTACCTGTATTTTTGTTCAATTAATAAATTCAAATATTATATTTTTCACATTTTATATTTTTGTCCATGACTTGTAATTAAGTCCATTACTTGTATTTTTGTTCAATTAACATATTCAACTATTGTATTTTTCTTGCCAATCAAATCAAACGACTTTAACAATAAATTTAAAAATCAAAATATTACATTTTTGCAATTTTTAGAATTATAAAATCTACTAGGGATAAATGAATTGTGAATACTCTGTTGAATTTAAATTTATCAATTTTCTAAATTGTCTCCTTTGCCTCAATACAATTTGAAATGATATATATAATCTTCAGGCAAATTACTTAATAAAAAGCAAAAGCAATAGACTATAATAAGAAGGTTTTACACTCCCATCTAGGGATATATGCTTAACAAAACATTGAAACTTGAGATTGCTATTTATAATATTGATCGACTATAGTGTATTGTATGCAATTGAGTCCATTACTTTTATTTTTGTTCAATTAACATATTCAAATATTATATTTTTCACATTTTATATTTTTCTCACCAATTAAATCAAACGACATTAACAATAAATTTAAAAATCAAAATATTTCAATTTTGCAAATTTTAGAATTATAAAATCTACTAGGTATAAATGAATTATCAATATTCTGTTGAATTTAAATTTTTCAATTTTCTAAATGATATCCTTTGCCTCAATGTAATTTGAAATGATTTATATAATCTCTAGGCAAATTACTTAAGAAAAAGCAAAAGCAATGAACTATAATAAGAAGGTTATGCACTCTTATCTAGGGATATATGCTGAAGACAACATTGAAACTTGGGATTGCTATTTATAATATACATTTACTAAAGTGTATTTTATGTAATTTAGTCCATTACTTGTATTTTTGTTCAATTAACATATTCAAATATTGTATTTTTCTTGTCAATCAAATCAAACGACATTAACAATAAATTTAAAAATCAAAATATTGCATTTATGCAATTTTTAGAATTATAAAATCTGCTAGGGATAAATGAATTGTCAATACTCTATTGAATTTAAATTTTGCAATTTTCCAAATTGTCTCCTTTGGCTCAACGCAATTTCAAATGATTTATATAATCTTCAGGCATATTGCTTAAGAAAAAGTAAAAGCAATGGACTATAATAAGAAGGTCTTGCACTCTCATCTAGGGATATATGCTTAACAAAACATTGAAACTTGGGATTGCTATTTATAATATTCATCCCCTAAAGTGTATTTTATGCAATAGAGTCCATTACTTGTATTTTTGTTCAATTAACATATTCAAAGATCGTATTTTTCACACCAATCAATCAAATAATATTAACAAAAAATTTAAAAATCAAAATTTTGCACTTTTGCAATGTTTGGAATTTTAAAATATGCTAGGGATAAATGAATTTTTAATACTCTGTTGAATTTAAATTTTTCAATTTTCTGAATTGTCTCCTTTGCCTTAATGTTATTTGAAATGATTTATATAATCTTTAGGCAAATTTCTTAACAAAAAGCAAAAGTAATGTATTGTAATAAGAAGGTTCTGCACTCCCATCTAGGCATATATGCTTAACACAACATTGAAATTTAGGATTGCTATTTATAATATTCATCCCTTAAAGTGTATTTTATGCAATGGAGTCCATTACTTGTATTTTTGTTCAATTAACTTATTGAAATATAGTATTTTTCTCACTAATCAAATCAAATGACATTAATAACAAATTTAAAAATCAAAATATTGCGTTTTTGCAATTTTTAGAATTTTAAAATCAGCTAGGGATAAATAAATTCTCAATAATCTATACAATTATAATTTTGCAATTTTTTTAATTGTCTCCCCTACCTTAATGCAATTTGAAATGATTTATAGAATTCTTGTCTTCAAACAAATTACTTAGGAAAAAGGAAAAGCAATGGGTTTTAATAGGAAGGTTCCACACTCCTATCATAAGATATATGCTTAACACAACATTAAAACCTGAGATTGCTATTTATAATATTTATCCAAAAAGTGTATTTTATACAATTGAGGCAATTACTTGTATTTATAATATTCATAATATTCATCCACTAAAGTGTATTTCATGCAATTGAGTTCATTACTTGTATTTTTGTTCAATTAACATATTCAAATATTATATTTTTCACATATTATATTTTGCTCACCAATTAAATCAAACGAAATTAATAATAAATTTAAAAATCAAAATATTTCAATTTTGCAATTTTTAGATTTATAAAATTTGCTAGGGATAAATGAATTGTCAATATTCTGTTGAATTTAAATTTTGCAATTTTCTAAATGATCTCCTTTGCCTCAATGCAATTTGAAATGATTTATATAATCTTTGAGCAAATTACTTAAGAAAAAGCAAAAGCAATGGACTGTAATAAGAAGGTTCTGCACTCTCATTTAGGGATATCTGCTTAACACAACATTGAAACTTGGGATTGCGATTTCTAATATTCATCTACTAAAGTGTATTTTATGCAATTGAGTCTATTACTTGTATTTTTGTTCAATTAACATATTTAACTATTATAGTTTTCACATATTATATTTTTCTCACCAATTAAATCAAACGATATTAACAATAAATTTAAAAATCAACATATTTCAATTTTTCAATTTTCAAAATTTTAAAATTTGCTAAGGATAAATGAATTGTCAATACTCTGTTGAATTTAAATTTTGCAATTTTCTGAATTGTCTCCTTTGCCTCAGCGCAATTTGAAATGATTTATATAATTTTCAGGCAAATTACTTAAGAAAAAGGAAAAGGCATGGATTATACTAAGGAGGTTCTGCACTCCAATCTAGGGATATATGCTGAACACAATATTGAAACTTGGGTTGCTACTTCTAATATTCATCCACTAAAGTGTATTTTATGCAATTGAGTCCATTACTTGTATTTTTGTTCAATTAACATATTTAGATATTGTATTTTTCTTGCTAATCAAATAAAATGATATTAACAATAAATTTAAAAATCAAAATATTGTATTTTTTCAATTTTTAGAATTATAAAATTTGCTAGGGATAAATGAATTGTCAATACTCTGTTGAATTTAAATTTTGCAATTTTTTGAATTGTCACCTTTGCCTCAATGCAGTTTTTAATGATTTATATAATTTTCAGGCAAATTACATAAGAAAAAGCAAAAGCAATTGACTATAATAAGAAGGTTTTGCACACCCATCTAGGGATATATACTTAACACAACATTGAAACTTGGGATTGCTATTTAAAATATTCATCCACTAAAGTGTATTTTATGAAATTGAGTCCATTACTTGTATTTTTGTCCAATTAACAAATTCAAATATTGTATTTTTCTTACCAATCAAATTAAACGACATTTACAAGAAATTTAAAAATCAAAATATTGCATTTTTGCAATTTTTAAACTTATGAAAATTGCTAGGGATAAATGAATTGTCAATATTCTATTGAATTTAAATTTTGCAATTTTCTGAATTGTCTCCTTTGCCACAATGCAATTGAAATGATTTATATAATCTTGAGGCAAATTACTTAAGAAAAAGCAAAGGCAATAGACTGTAATAAGAAGCTTCTGCACTCTCATCTAGGGATATATGCTTAACACAACATTGAAATTTGGGATTGTTATTTTTAATATTCATCCCCTAAAGTGTATTTTATGCAATGGAGTCCATTAGTTGTATTTTTGTTCAATTAACTTATTCAAATATTGTATTTTTCTCACCAATCAAATCAAACGACATTAACAACAAATTTAAAAATCAAAATATTGTATTTTTGTAATTTTTAGAATTTTAAAATCTGCTAGGGATAAATAAATTGTTAATAATCCGTACAATTATAATTTTGCAATTTTCTCGATTGTCTCCCTTGCCTCAATGTAATTTGAAATGATTTATAGAATTCTTGTCTTCAGACAAATTACTTAGCAAAAAGGAAAAGCAATGAACTGTAATAAGAAGGTTCCACACTCTCATCATGAGATATATGCTTAACACAACATTGAAACCTGGGATTGCTATTTATAATATTCATCCACAAAAGTGCATTTTATGCAATTGAGTCCATTACTTGTATTTTTGTTCAATTAATATATTCAAATATTGTATTTTTCTTGCCAATCAAATCAAACGATATTAACAATAAATTTCAAAATCAAAATATTGCATTTTTGCAATTTTTAGAATTATAAAATCTGTTACAAATAAATGAATTGTCAATACTCTGTTGAATTGAAATTTTGCAATTTTTTGAATTCTCTTCTTTGCTGCAACGCAATTTCAAATGATTTATATAATCTTCAGGTAGATTACTTAAGAAAAAGCAAAAGTAATGGATTGTAATAAGAAGGTTCTACACTCCTATCTAGGGATATATGCTTAAGACAACATTGAAACTTGGAATTGCTATTTCAAATATTCATCCACTAAAGTGTATTTTATCTAATTGAGTCCATTATTTGTATTTTTGTTCAATTAACATATTCAAATATTATATTTTTCACATATTATATTTTTCGCACCAATTAAATCAACCAACATTAACGATAAATTTAAAAATCAAAATATTTAAATTTTGCAATTTTTTGAATTTTAAAATCTGTTAAGGATAAATGAATTATCAATACACTGTTGAAGTGAAATTTTGCAATTTTCTGAATTGTCAGTTTTACCTCAACGCAATTTGAAATAATTTATATAATCTTCAGGCAAATTACTTTGGAAAAAGCAAAACTAATGGACTGTAATAAGGAGGTTCTACACTCCCATCTAGGAATATATGCTTAACACAATATTGAAACTTGGGATTGCTATTTATAATATTCATCCACTAAAGTGTATTTGATGCAATTGAATCCATTACTTGTATTTTTGTTCAATTAACATATTTAAATATTATATTTTTCACATATTATATTTTTCTCACCAATTAAATCAAATGACATTAACAATAAATTTAAAAATCAAAATATTTAATGTTGCAATTTTTGGATTTATAAAATCTACAAAGGGATAAATGAATTGCCAATATTCTATTGAATTTAAATTTTGCAATTTTCTAAATGATCTCTATTGCCTCAATGCAATTTGAAATGATTTATATAATCTTCAAGCAAATTACTTAAGAAAAAACAGAAGCAATGGACTGCAATAAGAAGGTTCTGCACTCCCATCTAGGAATATATGCTTAACACAACATTGAAACTTGAGATTGCTATTTCTAATATTCATCTACTAAAGTGTAGTTTATGCAATTGAGTCCATTACTTGTATTTTTGTTCAATTAACATATTCAACTATTATAATTTTTCACTTATTATATTTTTCTCACCAATTAAATTAAACGACGTTAGCAATAAATTTAAAAATCAAAATATTTCAATTTTGCAATTTTTAGATTTATAAAATCTGCTAAGGACAAATGAATTGCCAATATTCTGTTGAATTTAAATTTTGCAATTTTATCTCCTTTGCCTTAATGCAATTTGAAATGATTTATATAATCTTTAGGCAAATTACTTAAGAAAAAGCAAAAGTAATGGATTGTAATAAGAAGGTTCTGCACTCTCATCTAGGGTTATATGTTTAACACAACATTGAAACTTAGGATTACTATTTATAATATTTATCCACTAAAATGTATTTTATGGAATTGAGTCTATTACTTGCATTTTCGTTTAACTAACATATTCAAATATTGTATTTTTCTTGGCAATCAAATCAAACGACATTTACAAGAAATTTAAAAATCAAAATATTACATTTTTGTAATTTTTAGAATTATAAAATCTACTAGGGATAACTGAATTGTCAATACTCTTTTGAATTTAAATTTTGCAATTTTCTGAATTGTCTCCTTTGGCTCAATGCAATTTGAAATGATTTATATAATATTTAGGCAAATTACTTAAGAAAAAGCAAAAGTAATGGACTTTAATAAGAAGGTTCTGCACTCCCATCTAGGGATATATGTTTAACACAATATTAAAACTCCAGATTGTTATTTATAGTATTCATCTCCTAAAGTTTATTTTATGCAATGGACTCCATTACTTGTATTTTTGTTTAATTAACTTATTCAAATATTGTATTTTTCTCACCAATCAATTCAAACGACATTAGCATCAAATTTAAAAATCAAAATATTGCATTTTTGCAATTTTTAGAATTTTAAAATTTGTTAGGGATAAATAAATTGTCAATAATGTGTTAAATTTAAATTTTGCAATTTTCTTAGTTGTCTCCATTGCCTCAGTACAATTTGAAATGATTTATGGAATTCTTGTCTTCACACAAATTGCTTAAGAAAAAGGAAAAGTAATGAACTCTAATAAAATGGTTCCGCACTCCCATCTAGGGATATATGCTTCACACAACCTTGAAACTTCATATTGTTATTTATAATATTCATCCACTAAAGTGTCTTTTATTGAATTGAGTCCATTACTTATATTTTTGTTCAATTAATATATTCAAATATTATATATTTCACATATTATATTTTTCTCACCAATTAAATCAAACGACTTTAATAATAAATTTAAAAATCAAAATATTTCAATTTTGCAATATTTAGAATTTTAAAATCTTCTAGGGATAAATGAATTGTCAATACTCTGTTGAATTTACATTTTGCAATATCTGAATTGTCTTCTTTGCCTCAACGCAATTTGTAATGATTTATATAATCTTCAGGCCGATTACTTAAGAAAAAGCAAAGGCAATGGATGATAATAAGAAAGTTCTGCACTCCTATCTAGGGATATATGCTTAACACAACATTGAAACTTGGGATTGCTATTTCCAATATTCATCCACTAAAATGTATTTTATGCAATTAAGTCCATTACTTGAATTTTTGTTCAATTAACATATTCAAATATTATATTTTTCTTACTAATCAAATTAAATGACATTAACAATAAATCTAAAAATCAAAATATTGCATTTTTGCAATTTTTAGAATTTTAAAATCTGATAGGGATAAATGAATTGTCAATACTCTATTGAATTTAAATTTTTCAATATTCTGAATTGTCTCTTTTGCCTCAATGCAAGTTGAAATGATTTATATGATCTTCAAGCAAATTACTTGAGAAAAAGCAAAAGCAATGGACTATAATAAGAAGGTTCTACACTCCCATCTACTCCCATCTAGGGATATATGCTTAACACAACATTGAAACTCTTGATTGCTATTTATAATATTCATCCCCTAAAGTGTATTTTATGCAATGAAGTCCATTACTTGTATTTTTGTTCAATTAACTTATTCAAATATTGTATTTTTCTCACCAATCAATTCAAACGACATTAACAACAAATTTAAAAATCAAAATGTTGCATTTTTACAATTTTTAGAATTTTAAAATTTGCTAGGGATAAATAAATTGTCAATAATGTGTTAAATTTAAATTTTGCAATTTTCTTAATTGTCTCCATTCCCTCAATGCAATTTGAAATGACTTATGGAATTCTTGTCTTCACACAAATTGCTTAAGAAAAAGGAAAAGCAATGGACTCTAATAAAATGGTTCTGCACTCTCATCTAGGGATATATGCTTCACACAACCTTGAAGCTATGGATTGTTGTTTATAATATTCATCCACTAAAGTGTCTTTTATGCAATTGAGTCCTTTACTTGTATTTTTGTTCAATTAATTTATTCAAATATTATATTTTTCACATATTATATTTTTCTCACCAATTAAATCAAACAACTTTAACAATTAATTTTAAAATCAAAATATTTCAATTTTGCAATATTTAGAATTTTAGAATCTGATAGGGATAAATGAATTATCAATACTCTGTTGAATTTACATTTTGAAATTTTATGAATTGTCTCCTTTGCCTCAATGCGATTTGAATTTAAATTTTGCAATTTTCTTAATTGTCTCAATTGTCTCCTTTGCCTCAATACAATTTGAAAAGATTTATATAATTCTTGTCTTTAGACAAATTACTTAAGAAAAAGCAAAAGCAATGGACTCTAATAACAAAGTTCCGCACTCCTATCTAGAGATATATGTTTAACACAACATTGAAAGTTGAAATTCCTTTTTATAATATTCATCCACTGAAGTGTATTTTATATAATTGAGTCCATTACTTGTATTTTCGATCAATTAACATTTTTTAATATTATATTTTTCTCACCAATCAAATCCAATGACATTAACAATAAATTTAAAAATCAAAATATTGCATTTTTGTAAATTTTAGAATTTTAAAATCTGCTAGGAATAAATGCATTGTCAATAATCTATTAAATTTAAATTTTGCAATTTTCTTAATGGTGTCCTTTGCCTCAATGCAATTTAGAAAGATTTATATAATTTTTGTCTCCACACAAATTATTTAAGAAAAAAGAAAAGCAGTGGACTATAATAAGAAGGTTTCGCATTCTCATTTAGAGATATATGCTTAACACAACATTATACCTTGAGATTACTATTTATAATATTCATCCACTAAAGAGTATTTTATACATTTGAGTCCATTGCTTATATTTTTGTTCAATTAACATTTTCGAATATCATATTTTTCTTACCAATCAAATCCAACGACATTAACAATAAATTTAAAATTCAAAATATTGCATTTTTGCTATTTTTAGAATTTTAAGATCTACTAGAGATAAATGATTTGTCAATAATTTGTTGATATTAAATTTTTCAATTTTCTTAATTGTCTACTTTACCTCAATGCAATTTGAAATGATTTATATAATTTGTGTGTTCAAACAATTTACTTAAGAAAAAACAAAACCAAATGCCTCTAATAAGAAGGTTCCCTACTCACATCTAGGATATATGCTTAACACAACATTGAAACTTGGGATTGCTATTTATAAGATTCATCCACTAAAGTGTGTTTTATACAATTGAGTCCATTACCTGTATTTTTGTTCCAGTAACATATTCAAATATTATATTTTTCTCACCAATCAAATACAACGACATTAACAATAAATTTAAAAGTCAAAATATTGCATCGTTGCAATTTTTAGAATTTGAAAATCTACTAGGGATAAATAACATGTCAATAATTTGTTGATTTTAAATTTTGCAATTTTCTTCATCATCTCTTTCGCCTCAATGCAATTTGAAATGATTTATATAATTCTTGTCTTTAAACAAAATACTTAAGAAAAAGTAAGAGCAAGTGACTCTAATAAGAAGGTTCCCTACTCCCATCTAAACTATATGGTTAACGCAACATTAAAACTTAGGATTGCTATTTATAATATTCATCCACTAAAATCTATTTTATATAATTGAGTCTATTATTTGTATTTTTATACAATTAACATTTTTAAATATTATATTTTTCTCACCAATCAAATCCAACCACATTAACAATAAATTTAAAAATCAAAAGATTTCATTTTTGTAAGTTTAAGAATTTTAAAATCTACTAGGGATAAATGAATTGTCAATAATCTGTTGAATTTAAATTTTGCAATTTTCTTAATCGTCTCCTTCGCCTCAATGCAATTTGAAAAGATTTATATGATTCTTGTGTTCAGACAAATTACTTAAGAAAAAACAAAAGCAATAGACTCCAATAAGAAGGTTCTGCACTTTCATCTTAGGATATATATTTAACACAACATTGAAACTTCAGATTGTTATTTATAGTATTCGTCCATTAAAGTGTATCTTGTACAGTTGAGTCCATTACTTGTATTGTCGATCAATTAATATTTTTGAATATTATATTTTTCTCACCAATCAAATCCAACGACATTTACAATAAATTTAAAAATCAAAATATTACATTTTTGCAATTTTTAGAATTTTAAAATCTGTTAGGGATAAATACGTTGTTAATAATCTGTTGAATTGAAATTTTACAATTTTCTTAATTGTGTACTTTGCTTCAATGCAATTTGAAAAGATTTATATAATTCTTGTTTTTAGACAAATTGCTTAAGAAAAAGCAAAAGCAGTGCACTATAATAAGAAGGTTCTGCATTCCCATATAAGGATATATGCTTAACACAATATTGAAACTTGGGATTGCTATTTATAATATTCATCCACTAAAAAGTATTTTATACAATTGAGTCCATTAGTTGTATTTTTGTTCAATTACCGTTTTCGAATATTATATTTTTCTCACTAATCAAATCCAACGACATTAACAGTAAATTTTAAAATGAAAATATTGCATATTTGCAATTTTTAGAATTTGAAAATCTGCTAAGAATAAATGAATTATCAAAAATCTATTGAATTTAAATATTGCAATTTTGTTAATTGTCTCCTTGGAATCAATGTAATTTGAAATGATTTATATAATTCTTGTCTTCAAAAGTATTGCTTTAGAAAATGCAAGAGCAGTTGACTCTAATAAGAAGGGTCCCCACTTCCATGTAGGATATATACTTAATACAACATAGAAACTTGAGATTGCTATTTATAATATTCATCCACTAAAGTGTATTTTACACAATTGAGTGAATTACATGTATTTTTGTTCAATTAATATTTTTGAATATTATATTTTTCTCACCAACCAAATCCAATGACATTAACAATAAATTTAAAAATCAAAATATTGGATTTTTGAAATTTTTTGAATTTTAAAATCTACTAGTGATAAATAAATGGTCAATAATCTCTTAAATTTAAATTTTGCAATTCTCTTAATTGTCACCTTCGACTTAATACAATTTGAAATGGTTTATTTAATTCTTATCTTCAGACAAATTATTTAAGAAAAAGCAAATGCAATTGACTCCAGTAAAAGGTTCCCCACTCCCATCTAGGGATACATGTTTAAGACAACTTTGAAACTTTGGATTGCTATTTATAATATTCATCCACTAAATTGTATTTTATACAGTTGAGTCCATTACTTGTATTTTTGTTCAATTAACATATTCAAATATTATATTTTTCAAGTATTATATTTTTCTTAGCCATCAAATGCAACGACATTAACAATAAAGTAAAAAGTCAAAATATTGCATTTTTTCAATTTTTAGAATTTTAAAATCAGTTAGAGATAAATGAATTGTCGATAATTTGTTGACTTTAAATATTGCAATTTTGTTAATTGTCTCCTTCGTCTCAATGCAATTTGAAATGATTTATATAATTTTTGTCTTCAAACGTATTAATTAAGAAAAAGCAAGAGCAATTGACTCTAATAAGAGGGTTACCCACTCCTATCTAGCATATATGCTTAACCCAACTTGAAATTTGCGAATGCTATTTATAATATTCATCCACTAAAATATATTTCATACAATTAAGGTCATTACTTGTATTTTTGTTCAATTAACATATTCGAATATTCTATTTTTCAAGTATTATATTTTTCTCACCATTCAAATGCAACAATATTAACAATAAATTTAAAAATCAAAATATTGCTTTTTTGCAATTTTTAGAATTTTAAGATCTACTAGGAATAAATAAATTGTCAATAATTTGTTGAATTTAAAATTTGCAATTTTCTTAATTATCTCCTTTGCCTTAATGTAATTTGAAAGGATTTACATAATTCTTATCTTCAAATGTATTACTTAAGAAAAAGCAAAAGCAAAAGCAAAAGTAATTGACTCTAATAAGAAGGCTCCCTACTCTCATCTAGGATATATGCTTAACAAAACATTAAAACTTGGGATTACTATTTATAATATTCATGCACTAAAATGTATTTTATAGAATTGAGTTCATCACTTGTATTTTTGTTCAATTAACATATTCCAATATTATATTTTTCTCACCAATCAAATGCAACGACATTAACAATAAATTTAAAAGTTGAAATATTGCATTGTTGAAATTTTTAGAATTTTAAAATCTGCTAGAGATAAATAAATTGTCAATAATCAATTAAATTTAAATTTTGCAATTTTCTTAATTGTCTCCTTCACCTCAATGCAATTTGAAAAGATTTATATAATTCTTGTCTTCAGACAAATTACTTAAGAAAAAACAAAAGCAATGGATGTCAATAAGAAGGTCTCGTACTCCCATCTTGGGATATATGTTTAAGACAACATTGAAACTTGGGATTGCTACTTATAGTATTCGTCCACTGAAGTGTATTTTATACAATTGAGTCCATTACTTGTATTGTCGATCAGTTATCATTTTCGAATATTATATTTTTCTCATCAATCAAATCCAATGACATTAACAATAAATTAAAAAATCAAAATATTACATTTTTGTAATTTTTAGAATTTTAAAATCTGTTAGGGATAAATGTGTTGTCAATAATTTGTTGAATTTAAATTTTGCAATTTTCTTAATTGTCTCCTTTACCTCAATGCAATTTGAAAAGATTTATATAATTTGTGTCTTCAAACAAGTTACTTGAGAAAAAGCAAAACAAGTTACTTAAGAAAAAGCAAAAGCAAATGACTCTAATAAGAGGGTTCCCCTCTTCAATCTCATACATGTACTTAAAACAATATTGAAACATGAGATTGCTATTTATAAGATTCATCCACTAAAGTGTATTATACACAATTGAGTGAATTACTTATATTTTTGTTCAATTAACATTTTTGAATATTATATTTTTCTCACCAATCAAATCCAACGACATTAACAATAAATTTAAAAATCAAAATATTGGATTTTTGTAATTTTTAAAATTTTAAAATTTGCTAGGGATCAATGCGTTGTCAATAATATGTTGAATTTAAATTTTGCAATTTTCTTAATTGTCTCCTTTGCCTCAATGCAATTTGAAAAGATTTATATAATTTGTGTCTTCAAACAAGTTACTTAAGAAAAAGCAAAGGCAAATGACTCTAATAAAAGGGTTCCCTTCTTCAATCTCAAACATGTGCTTAACACAACATTGAAACATAAGATTTTTATTTATAAGATTCATCAACTAAAGTGTATTTTACACAATTGAGTGAATTACTTATATTTTTGTTCAATTAACATTTTCGAATATTATATTTTTCTCACTAATCAAATCCAACGAAATTAACAATAAATTTAAAAATCAAAATATTGGATTTTTGCAATTTTTAAAATTTTAAAATTTGCTAGGGATAAAAGAATTGTCAATAATTTGTTGAATTTAAATTTTGCAATTTTCTTAATTGTCTCCTTCGCATTAATGCAATTTGAAATGATTTATATAATTCTTGTCTTCAAAACTATTACTTTAGAAAAAGCAAAAGCAAAAGCAATTGATTATAATAAGAAGGTTCCCTACTCCCATGTTGGATAGATGCTTAACACAATATTGAAATGTGGGATTGCTATTTATAATATTCATCTATTAAAGTGTATTTTATATAATTGAGTCCATTACTTGTATTTTTATTCAATCAACATTTTCAAATATTATATTTTTCTTACCAATCAAACCCAATGACATTAACAATAAATTTAAAAATTAAAATATTGCATTTTTGGAATTTTTAGAATTTGAAAATCTGTTAGGGATAAATGAATTGTCAATCATCTCTTCAATTTAAATTTTGCAATTCTCTTAATTGTCTCCTTTGCTTCAAAGTAATTTGAAATGATTTATATAATTCTTGTCTTCAAACAAAATACTTAAGAAAAAGCAAAAACAAGTGGCTCTAATAAGAAAGTTCCCTACTCCCCTCTAGGGATATATGCTTAACGCAATGTTGAAACTTGGGATTGTAATTTATAATATTCATCCATTAAAGTGTATTTTATAAAATTGAGTCCATTACTTGTCTTTTTGTCCAATAAACATTTTCGAATATTATATTTTTCTCATGAATCAAATCCAACAACATTAACAATAAATTTAAAAATCAAAATATTGCATTTTTGCAATTTTTAGAATTTTAAAATTTGCTAGGGATAAATTAATTGTCAATAATTTGTATAATTTTAATTTTTCAATTTTCTTAATTGTCTTATTTGCCTCAATGCAATTTGAAATGATTTATATTGTTCTTGTCTTCAAACGTATTACTTAAGAAATAGCAAAAGCAATCGACTCTAATAAGAAAGTTCCCCACTCCTATCAAGGATGTATGTTTAACTCAACATTGAAACTTGAGAATGTTATTTATAATATTCATCCACTAAAATATATGTCATACAATTGAGTCTATTACTTGTATTTTTGATCAATTAACATATTCAAATATTATATTTTTCAAGTATTATATTTTTCTCACCAATCAAATGCAACAACATTAACAATAAATTAAAAAGTCAAAATATTACATTGTTGCAATTTTTAGAATTTTAATATTTGCTAGGAATAAATAACTTGTCAATAATCTGTTGCATTTAAATTTTTCAATTTTCTTAAATGTCTCCTTTGCCCCAATGCAATTTGAAATGATTTATATAATTCTTGTCTTCAAACGTATTACTTAAGAAAAAGCAAAAGCAATTGACTCTAATAAGATGGTTCTCCGCTCCTATCTATGATATATGCTTAACTCAACAATGAAACTTGGGAATGCTACTTATAATATTCATCCACTAAAATGTATTTCATACAATTAAGTCCATTACTTGTATTTTTATTCAATTAACATATTCAAATATTATATATTTCAAGTATTATATTTTCCTCGCCAATCAAATGCAACAACATTAACAATAAATTTAAGAGTCAAAATATTACATTTTTGCAATTTTTAGAATTTTAAGATTTGCTAGGGATAAATAAATTGTCAATAATCTGTTGCATTTAAATTTTACATTTTTCTTAAATGTCTCCTTTGCCTCAATGCAATTTGAAATGATTTATATTGTTCTTGTCTTTAAACGTATTACTTAAGAAAAAACAAAAGCAATTAACTCTAATAAGAAAGTTCCCCACTCCCATCTAGGATATATGCTTAACCCCACATTGAAACTTAGAAATGCTATTTATAATATTCATCCACTAAAATATATTTCATACAATTGAGTCCATTACTTGTATTTTTTATCAATTAACATATTCAAATATTATATTTTTCAAGTATTATATTTTTCTCACCAATCAAATGCAACAACATTAACAATAAATTGAAAAGTCAAAATATTGAATTTTTGCAATTTTTAGAATTTTAAGATTTGATAGGGATAAATAAATTGTCAATAATCTGTTGCATTTAAATTTTACAATTTTCTTAAATGTCTCCTTTGCCCCAATGCAATTTGAAATGATTTATATAATTCTTGTCTTTAAACGTATTACTTAAGAAAAAACAAAAGCAATTGACTCTAATAAGAAGGATCCTCACTCTCATCTAGGATATATGCTTAACCCAACATTGAAACTTGGGAATGTTATTTATAATATTCTTCCACTAAAATGTATTTCATACAATTATGTCCATTACTCATTTTTTTTGTTTAATTAACATATTTAAATATTATATTTTTCAACTGTTATATTTTTCTCACCAATCAAATGCAACAACATTAATAGTAAATTTAAAAGTCAAAATATTGCATTTTTGCAATTTTTAGAATGTTAAGATTTGCTAGGAATAAATAAATTGTTAATAATCTGTTGCATTTAAATTTTGCAATTTTCTTAAATGTCTCCTTTGCCTCAATGCAATTTGAAATGATTTATATGATTCTTGTTTTCAAATGTATTACATCAAAAAAAGCAAAAGCAATTGACTCTAATAAGAAGATTCGCCACTCCCATCTAGGATATGTGCTTAAAACAACATTAACACTTGGGAATGCTATTTATAATATTTATCCACTAAAATGTATTTCATACAATTGAGTCCATTACTTGTATTTTTGTTTAATTAACATCTTCTAATATTATATATTTCAAGTGTTATATTTTTCTCTCCCATCAAATGCAACAACATTAACAATGAATTTAAGAGTCAAAATATTGCATTTTTGCAATTTTTAGAATTTTAAGATTTGCTAGAGATAAATAAATTGTCAATAATCTGTTGCATTTAAATTTTGCAATTTTCTTAAATGTCTCCTTTGCCACAATGCAATTTGGAATGATTTATATAATTCTTGTCTTCAAACGTATTACTTAAGAAAAAGCAAAAGCAATTGACTTTAATAAGAAAGTTCGCCACTCCCATCTAGGATATGTGCTTAACACAACATTAAAACTTAGGAATGCTATTTATAATATTCATCTACAAAAATGTATTTCATACAATTAAGTTCATTACTTGTATTTTTGTTCAATTAACTTATTGAAATATTATATTTTTCTCACCAATCAAATGCAACAATAACAATAAATTTAAAAGTCAAAATATTGCATTGTTGCAATTTTTACAATTTTAAAATCTGTTAAGGATAAATGACTTACCAATAACCTTTTGATTTTAAATTTTTCAATTTTCTTAATTGTCTCCTTTGTCTCATTGTAATTTGATATGATTTATATAATTTGCATGTTCAAACAATTTAGTTCAGAAAAAGTAAAAGCAAATGACTCTAATAAGATGTTTTTGCACTCCTCTCTAGGGATACATGCTTAACACAATGCTGAAACTTGGGATTGCAATTTATAATATTCATCCATTAAAGTGTATTTTATACAATTGAGTCCATTACTTGTCTTTTTGTCCAAAAAACATTTTCGAATATTAAATTTTACTCACCAATAAAATCCAACGACATTAACAATAAATTTAAAAATCAAAATATTGCATTTTTGCAATTTTTAGAATTTTAAGATTTGCTAGGGATAAATAAAATGCTAATAATCTGTTGCATTTAAATTTTGTAATTTTCTTAAATGTCTCCTTTGCCTCAATGCAATTTGAAATGATTTATATGATTCTTGTCTTCAAACGTATTACATCAAAAAAAGCAAAAGCAATTGACTCTAATAAGAAGGTTTGCCACGCTCATTTAAGATATGTGTTTAAAACAACATTAACACTTGGGAATGCTATTTGTAATATTCATCCACTAAAATGTATTTCATACAATTGAGTGCATTACTTGTATTTTTGTTCAATTAACATCTTCTAATATTATATATTTCAAGTGTTATATTTTTTTCACCAATCAAATGCGACAACATTAACAATGAATTTAAAAGTCAAAATATTGCATTTTTGCAATTTTTAGAATTTTAAGATTTGCTAGAGATAAATAAATTGTCAATAATCTGTTGCATTTAAATTTTGCAATTTTCTTAAATGTCTCCTTTGCCTCAATGTAATTTGGAATGATTTATATGATTCTTGTCTTCAAACGTATTACTTAAGAAAAAGCAAAAGCAATTGACTTTAATAAGAAGGTTTGCCACTCCCATCTAGGATATGTGTTTCACACAACATTAAAACTTGGGAATGCTATTTATAATATTCATCCACTAAAATGTATTTCATATAATTATGTGCATTACTTGTCTTTTTGTTCAATTAACTTATTGAAATATTATATTTTTCTCACCAATCAAATGCAACAACATTAACAAATTTAAAAGTCAAAATATTACATTGTTGCAATTTTTATAATTCTAAAATCTGCTAGGGATAAATGCATAACCCAAAATTGAAACTTGGGAATACTATTTATAATATTTCATCGACTATAATGGACTCAATTGCATAAAATACACTTTAGTGGATGTATATTATAAATAACAGTCACAAGTTTCAATGTTGTGTTAAGCATATATCGCTAGATGAGAGTGTAGAGCCTTCTTATTATAGTCGATTGCTTTTGCTTTTTCTTAAGTAATTTGCCTAAAGATTACATAAATTATTTCAAATTGCGTTGAGGCAAAGGAGACAATTCTGAAAATTGCAAAATTTAAATTCAACAGAGTATTGACAATTCATTTATCCCTAACAGATTTTAAAATTTGAAAAAGTCCAAAATTGAAATATTTTGATTTTTAAATTTAAAGTTAATGTCGTTTGATTTAATTGGTGAGAAAAATATAATATGAGAAAAATATAATATTTGAATATGTTAATTGAACAAAAATACAATTAATATACTCAATTGCATAAAATAAACTTTATTGGATGAATATTATATATAGCAAATCCAAGTTTCAATATTGTGTTAAGTATATATCCCTAGATGGGAGTGCAGAACCTTCTTATTACAGTCTATTGCTTTTGCTTTTTTTTAAGTAATTTGCCTAAAAATTATATAAATCATTTCAAATTACGTTGAGGCAAAGGAGACAATTCAAAAAATTGCAAAATTTAAATTCAACAGAGTATTAACAATTCACATATCCGTAGCAGATTTTAAAATTCTAAAAATTGCAAAATTGAAATATTTGGATTTTTAAATTTATCGTTAATGTCGTTTGATTTAATTGGTGAGAAAAATATACTATGTGAAAAATATAATATTTGAATACGCTCATTGAACAAAAACACAAGTAATATACTCAATTGCAGAAAAGACACTTTAGTGGATGAATATTATAAATAACAATCTCAAGTTTCAAGGTTGTGTGAAGCATATATCCCTAGATGGGAGTACGGAACCATCTTATTAGAGTCCATTTCTATTCCTTTTTCTTAAGTAATTTGTCTGAAAACAGGAATTCTATAAATCATTTCAAATTGTATTGATGCAAAGGAGATAATTAAGAAAATTGCAACATTTAAATTCAACAGATTATTGACAATTTATTTATCCCTAGCAGATTTTAAAATTCTAAAAATTGCAACAATACAATATTTTGATTTTTAAATTTGTTGTTAATGTCGTTTGATTTGATTGATCAGAAAAATATAATATTTGAATAAGTTAATTGAATAAAAATACAAGTAATGGACTCAATTGCATAAAATACACTTTAGTAGATGAATATTATAAATAGCACACCTAAGTTTCAATGTTGTGTTAAGCATATATCCCTAAATGGGAGTGTAGAACCTTCTTATTACAGTCCATTGCTTTTGCTTTTTCTTAAGTAATTTGCCTGAAAATTATATAAATCATTTCAAATTACGTTGAGGCAAAGGAGACAATTCCAAAAATTGCAAAATTTAAATTCAACAGAGTATTAACAATTCACTTATTCCTAGCAAATTTTAAAATTTGAAAAATTGCAAAATTGAAATATTTTGATTTTTAAATTTATTGTTAATGTCGTTTCATTTAATTGGTGAGAGAAATATAATATGTGAAAAATATAATATTTGAAATTGTTAATTGAACAAAAATACAAGTAATGGACTCAATTGTATAAAATACACTTTAGTGGATGAATATTATAAATAGTAGTCCTAAGTTTCAATATTGTGTTAAGCATATATCCCTAGATGGGAGTGCAAAGTCTTCTTATTATAGTCGATTGCTTTTGCTTTTTCTTAAGTAATATGCTTGAAGATTATATAAATCATTTCAAATTGCGTTGAGGCAAAGGAGACAATTCAGAAAATTGAAAAATTTAAATTCAACAGAGCATTGACAATTCACTTATCCCTAGCAGATTTTAAAATTTGAAAAAATGCAAAATTGAAATATTTTGATTTTTAAATTTAATGTTAATGTTGTTTGATTTAATTGGTGAGAAAAATATAATATGTGAAAAATATAATATTTGAATATGTTAATTGAATAAAAATACAAGTAATGGACACAATTACACAAAAGACACTTTAGTGGATGAATATTATAAATAGTAATCTCAGGTTTCAAGTTTATGTGAAGCATATATCCCTAGATGAGAGTGGGGAACAATCTTATTAAAGTTCATTACTTTTCGTTTTTCTTAAGTAATTTGTCTCAAGACAAGAATTTTATAAATAATTTCAAATTGCATTGAGACAAAAGAGACAATTAAGAAAATTGCAAAATTTAAATTCAACAGAGTATTGACAATTCAATCATCCCTAGCAAATTTTAAAATTCTAAAAATTGCAAAATTGAAATATTTTGATTTTTATATTTATTGTTAATGTTGTTTGATTTAATTGGTGAGAAAAATATAATATGTGAAAAATATAATATTTGAAAATGTTAATTGAACAAAAATACAAGTAATGGACTCAATTGCATAAAAGACACTTTAGTGGATGAATATTATAAATAACAATATGAAGTGTCAAGGTTGTGTGAAGCATATATCCCTTGATGGGAGTGAGGAACCATCTTATTAGAGTCCATTGCTTTTCCTTTTTCTTAGGTAATTTGTCTGAATTTTATGAGAGAATTAAGAAAATTACAAAATTTAAATTCAACAGATTATTGACAATTTATTTATCCCTACTAGATTTTAAAATTCTAAAAATTGCAAAAATGCAATATTTTGATTTTTAAATTTGTTGTTAATGTCGTTTAATTTGATTGGTGAGAAAAATACAATATTTCAATAAGTTAATTGAACAAAAATACAATACAAGTAATGGACTTAATTGCATAAAATAGACTTTAATGGATGAATATTATAAATAGCAATCCCAAGTTTCACTGTTGAGTTAAGCATATATCCCTAAATGGGAGTGCAAAATCTTCTTATTACAGTCCATTGCTTTTGCTTTTTCTTAACTAATTTGCCTGAAGATTACATAAATTATTTCAAATTGTGTTAAGGCAAAGGAGACAATTCCGAAAATTGCAAAATTTGAATTTAACAGTGTATTGACAATTCACTTATCCCTAGCAAATTTTAAAATTCAAAAAAAAGCAAAATTGAAATATTTTGATTTTTAAATTTATTGTTAATGGCATTCAATTTAATTGGTGAGACAAAAATATAATGTGTGAAAATTATAATATTTAAATATGTTAATTGAACAAAAATACAAGTAATGGACTCAATTGCATAAAATACACTTTAGTGGATGAATATTATGAATAGCAGTCCCAAGTTTCAATGTTGTGTTAAGCATATATCTCTAGATAAGAGTGCAGAGTTTTCTTATTACAGTCGATTGTTTTTGCTTTTTCTTTAGTAATTTGCTTGAAGATTACATAAATTATTTCAAATTGCGTTGAGGTAAAGGAGACAATTCCAAAAATTGAAAAATTTAAATTCAACAGAGTATCGACAATTCATTTATCCCTAACAGATTTTAAAATTTGAAAAAGTGCAAAACTAAAATATTTTTATTTTTAAATTTAATATTAATGTCGTTTGTTTTAATTTGTGAGAAAAATATAATATGTGAAAAACATAATATATGAGTATGTTAATTGAACAAAAATACAAGTAATGGACTAAATTGCATAAAATACACTTTATTAGATGAATATTATAAATAGCAATCCCAAGTTTCAATGTTGTGTTAAGCATATATTACTAGATGAGAGTGTAGAACCTTCCTATTACATTCGATTGCTTTTACTTTTTCTTAAGTAATTTGCCTGAATATTATATAAATGATTTCAAATTGCAAAATTTAAATTCAATAGAGTATTGACAATTCATTTATCCCTTGCAGATTTTAAAATTCGAAAAAGTGCAAAAGTGAAATATTTTGATTTTTAAATTTAATATTAATGTCGTTTGATTTAACTAGTGAGAAAAATATAATATATCAATATGTTAATTGAACAAAAATACAAATAATGGACTCAATTGCATAAAATACACTTTATTGGATGAATATTATAAATAGCAAACCTAAGTTTCAATGTTGGGTTAAGCATATATCCTTAGACAGGTGTGTAGAAACTTCTTATTACAGTCTATTGCTTTTACTTTTTCTTAAGTAATTTGCTTGAAAATTATATAAATCATTTCAAATTGCATTGAGGCAAAGGAGACAATTTAGAAAATTGCAAAAGTTAAATTCAACAAAGTATTGACAATTCAGTTATTCTTAGCAGATTTTAAAATTCTAAAAATTACAAAATTGAAATATTTTGATTTTTATATTTATTGTTAATGTAGTTTGATTTAATTGGTGAGAAAAATATAATATGTGAAAAATATAATTTTGAATATGTTAATTGAACGAAAATACAAGTAATGGATTCAGTTGCATAAAATACACTTTAGTGGATGAATATTATAAATAGCATTTTAAAGTTTCAATGTTGTGTTAAGCATATATCTCTAGATAGGAGTGTAGAGTTTTCTTATTACAGTCGATTGCTTTTGATTTTTCTTAAGTAATTTGCTTGAAGATTATATAAATTATTTCAAATTGCGTTAAGGCAAAGGAGACAATTCCGAAAATTGAAAAATTTAAATTCAACAGAGTATTTACAATTCATTTATCCCTAGTAGATTTTCAAATTCGAAAAAGTGCAAAATTGAACTATTTTGATTTTTAAATTTAATATTAATGTCATTTGATTTAATTTGTGAGAAAAATATAATATGTAAAAAACATAATATATGAGTATGTTAATTGAACAAAAATACAAGTAATGAACTGAATTGCATAAAATACACTTTATTGGATGAATATTATAAATAGCAATCCCAAGTTTCAATGTTGTGTTAAGCATATATCACTAGAATATTATAAATAGCAATCCCAAGTTTTAATGTTGTGTTAAGCATATATCACTAGATGAGAGTATAGAGCCTTCTTATTACATTCAATTACTTTTACTTTTTCTTAAGTAATTTGCCTGAAAATTATATAAATGATTTCAAATTGCGTTGAGGCAAAGGAGACAATTCCAAAAATTGCAAAATTTAAATTCAACAGAGTATTGACAATTCATTTATCCCTAGCAGATTTTCAAAATTCGAAAACGTGCAAAATTAAAATATTTTGATTTTTAAATTTAATGTTAATGTCATTTGATTTAATTGGTCAGAAAAATATAAGATGTGAAAAATATAATATATGAATATGTTAATTGAACAGAAATACAAGTAATGGACACAATTACATAAAATACACTTTATTGGATGAATATTATAAATAGCAAACTCAAGCTTCATGGTTGTGTGAGGCATATATCCTTAGATGGGAGGGCAGAACTATCTTATTAAAATCCATTGCTTTTCCTTTTTCTTAAGTAATTTGTTTGACAACATGAATTCCAGAAATCATTTCAAATTGCATTGAGGCAAAGCAGAGAATTAAGAAAATTGCAAAATTTAAATTCGACAGATTATTGACAATTTATTTAACTCTAGTGGATTTTAAAATTCTAAAAATTGAAAAAATAAAATATTTTGATTTTTAAATTTGTTGTAAATGTCGTTTGATTTGATTGGTGAGAAAAATACAATATTTGAATAAGTTAATTGAGCAAAAATACAAGTAATGGACTCAATTGCATAAAATACACTTTAGTGGATGAATATTATAAATAGCAATTCCAAGTTTCAATGTTGTGTTAAGCATATATCCCTAGATGGGAGTGCAGAATTTTCTTATTACTGTCCATTGCTTTCGCTTTTTCTTAAGCAATTTGCCTGAAGATTATATAAATAATTTCAAATTGCGTTGAGGCAAAGGAGACAATTCTAAAAATTGCAAAATTTAATTTCAACAGAGAATTGACAATTCATTTATCCCTGGGAGATTTTAAAATTCTAAAAATTGCAAAATTGAAATATTTTAACTTTTAAATTTATTATTAATGTAGTTCGATTTAATTGGTAACAAAAATATAATATGTGAAAATTATAATATTTAAATATGTTAATTGAACAAAAATACAAGTAATGAACTCAAATGCATAAAATACACTTTAGTGGATGAATATTATAAATAGCAATCCCAAGTTTCAATGTTGTGTTCAGCATATATCCCAAGATGGGAGTGCAGAACCATCCTTTTGCATTCCATTGCTTTTGCTTTTTCTGAAGTAATTTGCGTGAAGATTATATAAATCATTTCAAATTATGTTAAGGCAAATGAGACAATTCTGAAAATTGCAAAATTTAATTTCAACGGAGAATTGACAATTCATTTATCCCTGGTATATTTTAAAATTCTAACAATTGAAAAATTGAAATATTTTAACTTTTAAATTTATTATTAATGTCGTTCGATTTAATTGGTGAGAAAAATATAATATGTGAAAATTACAATATTTAAATATGTAAATTGAACAAAAATACAAATAATGGACTCAATTGCATAAAATACACTTTAGTGTATAAATATTATAAATAACAATCCCAAGTTTCAATGTTGTGTTAAGCATATATCCCAAGATGGGAGTGCAAAACCATCTTATTACAGTCCATTGCTTTTGCTTTTGCTTTTGCTTTTTCTTAAGTAATTTGCGTGAAGATTATGTAAATCATTTCTAATTGCGTTGAGGCAAAAGAGATAATTCAGAAAATTGCCAAAATTCAAATTCAACAATGTATTGACAATTAACTTATCCCTAGCAGATTTTAAAATTCTAAAAATTGCAAAATTGAAATATTTTGATTTTTAAATTTATCGTTAATGTCATTTGATTTAATTGGTAGAAAAAATATAATATGTAAAAAATATAATATTTGAATATGTTAATTGAACAAAAATACAAGTAATGGACTCAATTACATAAAATATACTTTATTGGATGAATATTATAAATAGCAAACCCAATTTTCAATGTTGCGTTAAGCATATATCCCTAGATGGGAGTGCAAACTCTTCTTTTTACAGTACATTTCTTTTGCTTTTTCTTAAGTAATTTGCTTGAATATCATATAAGTCATTTCAAATTGCGTTGAGACATAGGAGACAATTCAAAAAATTGCAAAATTTAAATTTAACACAGTATTGACAATTCACTTATTCCTATCAGATTTTAAAATTTGAAAAATTGCAAAATTGAAATATTTTGATTTCTAAATTTATTGGTAATGTCATTTGATTTAATTGGTGGGAAAAATATAATATGTGAAAAATATCATATTTGAATATGTTAATTGATTAAAAATAGAAGTAATGGACTCAATTGCATAAAATACACTTTAGTGGATGAATATTATAAGTAGCAGTCTCAAGTTTCAATGTTGTATTAAGCATATATCACTAGATGAGAGTGTAGAGCTTTCTTATTACAGTCAATTGTTTTTACTTTTTCTTTAGTAATTTGCTTGAAGATTACATAAATTCTTTCAAATTGCATTGAGGCAAAAGAGACAATTCTGACAATTGCAAAATTTAAATTAAACAAAGTATTGACAATTCATTTATCCCTAGCAGATCTTAAAATTTGAAAAAGTGAAAAATTGAAATATTTTGATTTTTAAATTTAATGTTAATGTCGTTTAATTTAATTGTTGAGAAAAATATAATTTGTGAAAATTATAATATTTAAATATGTTAATTGAACAAAAATATAAGTAATTTACTCAATTGCCTAAAATATACTTTAGTAGATGAATATTATCAATAACAATCCCAAGTTTGAATGTTGTGTTAATCATATATCTCAAGATGAGAGTGCAGAACCTTCTTATTACAGCCCATTGTTTTTGCTTTTTCTTAAGTAATTTGCGTGAAAATTATATAAATCATTTCAAATTGCGTTGAGGCAAAGGAGACAATTCTGAAAATTGCAAAATTTAACTTAAATAGAGAATTGACAATTCATTTATCCCTAGCAAATTTAAAAATTTTAAAAATTGGAAAATTGAAATATTTTAACTTTTAAATTTATTATTAATGTCGTTCGATTTAATTGGTGAGAAAAATATAATATGTGAAAAATATAAGATTTGAATATGTTAATTGAACAAAAATACAAATAATAGATTCAATTGCATAAAAGACACTTTAGTGGATGAATATTATAAATAGCAAACTCAAGCTTTAAGGTTGTGTGAGGCATATATCCCTAGATGGGAGGGCGGAACTATTTTATTAGAGTTCATTACTTTTCCTTTTTCTTAAGTAATTTGTCTGAAAACAGGAATTCTATAAATCATTTCAAATTGCATTGAGACAAAGGAGACAATTAAGAAAATTGAAAAATTTAAATTCAACAGATTATTGACAATTTATTTATCCCTATCAGATTTTAAAATTCTAAAAATTGCAAAAATGCAATATTTTGATTTTTAAATTTCTTATTAAAGTCGTTTGATTTGATTGGTGGGAAAAATACAATATTTGAATAAGTTAATTGAACAAAAATACAAGTAATGGACTCAATTACATAAAATACACTTTAGTGGATGAATATTATAAATAGCAATCCCAAGTTTCAATGTTGTGTTAAGCATATATCCCTGGATGGGAGTGCAGAACCTTCTTATTACAATCCATTACTTTTGCTTTTTCTCAGGTAATTTGCTTCAACATTATAATAAATCATTTCAAATTGCGTTGAGGCAAA
>JAHOYR010005848.1:2815-42474 GCA_023213295.1 Bruguiera hainesii | reverse complement strand
TGGTTCTTAGGAAGTTTAGCTACATACAAGTAATCATAAAGTCATTCCAGTTAAAAGATTTAAATAATTAAATGGGTGCTAATTTAGTTACTGGCCAAGATGATTGAGAGATTAAAGAGATTTGAGATGTTTTGTTATACTCTACTTATCATGAATGAAAGATAGGAAAAAAAAACAAGAAATCAATAAAATCTAATTATGTCTAAGACATGATAGATTTGCATTTAGACATAAAATGGTAGAAAATGAGTAGACTCTAAGATATAGACCAACTAGATAGATACAAAGATATAAGACTCATTAAAGGTGAAGAAAATATGCCTAATAAAAGGGCATGCCATATTATAAATCTCAACAATTTATATTAAATTCACCTAATTCTCATCATAATTGCACATTTAGATTTAAAATTACATGAAATATTCTAAAAATTAGTTCTCTTATGTGGAGAATTAACTAAAACATACATGCATAGAATGCATGTTAATATTCATTGTAATATGTTAAGAGTGAAAACATTACAAACTCTAACATTTAATGTTTAACCTAAAATAATCAACTACTATGTGCTATTGAAATTGCAATATGAAAATTTTATATATGGATTTGTGTTGCTCCATTATGACTAATATATGCATGTTAGTCATTTAAGTGCTTGACTTGTAATCTATATCTTTATGTTGGCAGCATACAAGCAATTATAGATTATAAGGAGTTTGTCAAAATTATTGAATAACAAGAGTGAGCTATATAGACAACATTATATTTTGTTTAATGATTAAAATTGATAAATTGTTTAAGGAAAATTCTTGAACAATTTCACTAAAGAAATGTAGCTTCATTAACACTCCTCAATAAAGTCAAAAGATTTAAGCCTTATAATGTATCTATTGATTTCTTAAGTCAAATAGTAAAATAGTAATAGTATCACAATTCAATACAATCAAAGATAAACAATATTATAGGTTTGAGTTATACCATAGATTTTCAGGTCAATAAAAGTTTAGATCACATACATGCATAAAAAATGCAATCAAAATGATATTGGGATGCTTAATAAGCATTACAAGTTACTTTTTATGTCACTAAAAGTGATACAAAAAGAGAAATTATACTTAATGTGGTGCTAAGTTATTAACCAAAATAATAACTTGATTAAGTGCAAAATAGTAGGAGAACTTACTTGTTTGTTTCCTTCCTTGTTTGTTTACTTAATGGTGAGACCCATTTTATGAAAAGTAAGAAGCATAAGTGTATAGCCTTATGTAAATAAAGGCAATATTTGTTGCATATATTTTAATTGCAATAAGTGATAATGTTTGCTTGAAAATATCTATAAAATATTAAAATTATCATAGACTGTAAGAGTCTTTATATGATGATTTAGTATAATGGTACCTATTGTAAAAGATATTGAGCAAAACATTAAACTTAATTATATTGACTTGAAATAAAACTCAACAAAAAACATTATAATGTAAATGAAAGTCTCTTATTAAGTTTTTGAAAATTTAGTAAAAACTTATAAATTTGCATCAAGTGCAATGTGTTAATGCTAATATAAAATTACAACAACAATTAAATATATAAGTGATACATGCATAATATTTAAATATATTGTTAAAGAAAGTATGCCAATGAGGTTGAAATTGACCCTCTCACACGAGCAATTATCTCTCTCTCTTAGGAGTGAGTGAAGATGAGACTATTTGAGTGAAAGGAATGATTTAAGGAAATCATACTCAAAATTGCTAGTCACCTTGAAATAATCAAAATGAGGCCTTAAAGATTAAAATGAAAAGTAAGGTTAGTATGGATTGCCCACTATCTATATAACTTGTGAAAAGCCAAATGTGAGATCTCAATTTAATACTTTGAAAAGTAAGTACATGGAGAACTCATGTTAAATGTTTGAGAGCAATTAGATCAAGATCTATATGGTGAATTATCAAGAAACAAGTAAAAATGGCATACACTCTAAGTAGGAGAAAACTCATTATAACGCATAATTCATTCCATGTGCACTAATTAAATGACTAATAAAAGAAGTAAAAGAATTCTTTCCTACTTTTTTACTGTATGAGTCCCATAAAGTAATAACAAAGCCTTTTTGTGTACCTTATGTTACTTACAACTATATTTTAATGTGTCAATTTAATGATTGCTACTTTAACATTTTATTTACAGTTATGAAAAATCCAACTTCTTCAGAGAAGTCTAGGAAAACAATTGGATTAACACTAATAGTTATAAGTATGGGAGAAAGATTTCATTAGCCAGTTAGTTATGTCATTCAATAAGGATTGAATGTGACTATCGATACATGATGAGGAAAAATGTCGAGTTTAGCCTTGGAGGGGTTAAGGTGAATTGTAATTGATATGAAAAAATAAATCTAGAGTACTATACGACATAGTTATAATTGTTATTTTTTCCTTAATAGTTGTAGCCACTATGTTGTCTTAACACATGCATCATTTGAGTTCTCAAATGCATGTGACCTTGCAAAATCACATAGCTCATTTACTAAGTATGAAAAAAAATTTGAGGAAATCAAATGGATATATGGTTGAGTAATGGAAACTCATCATGTGCAAATGAAAGATGATGATTTATATGTTTAGGTATCCACCTATGATGGGTTGGTTAGTCCAACTTAATCCAATAAATCTAAAATAAGTGAGTAAACTAATGGGCAATAATTACATCAAAGAGGAAAGTTGAAAGGTCCTAAATCACTCTTTTATAAAAGGCTCCTATTTGTCTATAAGGAATTATCATATAAATAAAACAAAAATAAGGAGAGAGAGAAAGTGAGAGAAAGAATAGTAGAGAGAGAGAGGAAGACATGATTGTTCTCACATCCTTTGTTATTTAGGCTATAAAAAATGAGTGATTTTGTTGTGATCTCACTAAGACTATATGATAATTGGGATGATTAAAGGTTTATGGTTTAACCACAAGATCCTTGACTATAGACAAATTTTTGTTGAAGTATTTTATAGTTTTAGAGTTAAATTTCATATGGGAATTATGAATTTAATTTCCAACACATAGCTATTACATTGGCCCCAAATAGAGAGTTTAATGCAATGTTTTATTTTTGTCCTAGTTAATATTGATTCCACATTAAAAGTATATTGATTTACTCCAATAACCAAAACTATTGTCAATATATGCTGCATATTTGATTCAATCCATAAATCTATTTTCTTCCTTATAAGTTCTAGTCTCAAATAAAATGCTAGTTCTTACAGTTTATATGTTATGATATGAATATACCACACCAATTCATTTTGTATGGGTGTTGAGATTCCATTGATATAGGGCCAATTCTAATAAATATATTAGAAGGTCACATTAGCGTGCATCTAGTAGGAATTAAACCTATGAATTTTTTATAAAAAAATAAATTAAAAAGATGAAATTGAGTGGCAATTGCCAATAAGTATTTTGTATTTTACTACTAGGATTTGTATATATTTTGGCCATATATCAATTATATAGTATGGTGTCTTTTTATAGTGCAAGTTAGGATTACATCATTAATGTAAGACATAATCATGATCTTTTCTTTTTAAAAGGAATTGATCTCGACAGAGATGAAGAGATTGTAGTCGATAAAAATTGAGCAATTGATGGAGAGATTATAGTGATGGAGATTGAGTAATTGATGGAGAGATTGTAACTGATGGAGATTGAGCAATTAGTGGCAGGATTGTAGCTAATGGAGATTGAACAATTAGTGAAGAAATTATAGTTAAATCAGGACACATCATCATTTTCTTTGATACTCTTAGGAAGCTAATGTGGAGGAACACATAGTAAGCTTGGATTGTAGAAGTTAAAATCAAGTCGTGGAGAGCCCTTTGGTGAAGATATTAGTTGGTTGATCAGTGGTGGAGATGTATTGAACATGCAATTGATTTTTGATAATTTGTTCTTGTACAAAGTGGTAATCCATTTTCATGTGCTTGGTTTAAGCATAAAAGATAGGATTCCTTGTAAGATAGATGGAAAAGATGTTGCCACAACAAAGAACTAGAGGGCTTTGCCAAAAGACACCAATATCATGTAAAATAGCCTTAATCCAAATGAGTTCAACAATTATGTTAGCTAAACTTTTGAATTCAGCCTCTATGCTGGATTGAGCAGCCATTCAATGTTTACAAGAATTCCATGAGATGAGATTGGAGCCAAGGAATATGCTAAAGCTGCCAACTAATTGTTTAATGTCATGGCTCTAGCCCAACTTGCATCTAAAAAAGTATAGAAATAGAAATTGCTATTGCAGGTAAAGATGATGCCATGGTGTAGTGTACTATGAACAAAGCACAATATGCATTTGACAAATTGCCAATGGACCTTTATGAGTGCATGTATGAACTAACAAACAGTGTTGAAAACAAAGGTAATGTCAGGCCAAGTAAGAGTAAGATACTGCAATGTTCCCATCGTACTACGATAAAATGTCGAATGCGAAAACAGCTCACCATAATGGATAGATGGAATATCTAAGCTGACGACATAAGATGTAATGATAAGCTTCACATCTTGCATTTTTGCTTATGCAAGAAGATCCGCTGCATATTTTTTCTAATGAAGAAGACCATTATAAGTGCATTGTAGTTCAGTCCCAATGAAATAATTAAGTTCACCTAAATGTTTGATAGCAAAGAGTAGAAAATGGTAATCTAAGGGATCCTGTATTGTACTATATGCAATATAAACAATGATGAGTTAGCAGATGAAGCTACAAAACTAGGGGAGATGAGAAAGTTATTGAGATGTTAGTGTCAAGCATAAGGTGCTTCTTTTAGGCCATAAAGAGATTGTTTTAAATGACAAATATGATAAAGATAGTAGGGATCAACAAAACTTAGTAGTTGATCCATGAATATTTTTTTGGTTAGATGGCCATAGAGAAAGGCATTTTTAACATCAAGTCATTGCAGTTGCCAACCCTAAAAAATATAGTCACGAGGGCTATGAACTGTGATATGTTTAACCACTATACTGAAAGTTTCATTATAATCGATTTCCTATTGTTGATATCTTTTGTGATTAATCTAGCCTTGTATCATTCAAGAAAGTCGTATACATAAAGTTTGAAATGAAAAACCCATTTGTAACCAATGGTTTTACAAGTTAGAGCAAATGATACAAGGTCTCATGTTTGATTTTTCAAAAGTATGGTGTACTGTTTAGCCATAGCTATTGTAAATTCTGGTCCTTTACCATCTAACTACAATAAGATGGTATGGATGAGATTGCTAATAAAGTAGGAAGTGCATAAGTGTGATCCTTTTGTACATGGCGGCAAGGAATTACATCGTCTCAAAATCTAGTCACCATAGGGTGGGCTAATGGTGCCTATTATAAGGGCAAGCTTGTAGCCTATGGGATGGTGGTTTGTAAGATGGTTTCAACGGTAAGAGAGGGCACTATAGGTTGCAGTTTGAGAGACATGGAGTGGAAAGTAGTGGGACTACTTTGTAAAATTGTCAATATATGAGGTGTATCAGTCCTTGACCCCTGTATATATGAATCATTATGTTGCAAATGCATTGGTGGAGGAACATAAAGGGTAACTCCAATGATGTTAGTGGGGACATATTTGATGGTATATTGATGACAAGAGCTACAAATGGATAAACAGTCTCATCAAAGATTATATCTACAACTATATAAAATCATCATTGTTGTGGAAAATAGCATTGATAGCCCTTGACATCTGAGAGATGTCCTAAGAAAATACACTAATGTGACTTAAAGTCTAGTTTATACTTGGTATGAAATCATAGGTTTAAGTATATAGCATAGCCAAAAACCTAAGGATGCTTAATTGGTGGTGTAGTAAAAAAGAGTAAGGGTTACACTACTACAAAATTGGAGTAGGTGGTTAGTTGATAATGTGAATTGCAATTTTAAAAGCAAAATCCCAAACGTGAGAGGTAACAAACACATTATGCATCATTGTTAGACTTATTTTAACCACATGTTTATACTTATGCTTGGTTGAACCACTTTGAAAGGCCAAATGTGGATAAGATGTCCATTTATAAATGCTATGCTCTTACAACAATTTATTAAAAGATGCAAAAAAAAAAAAAAAATCTCCAGCACAGTTACTTTAAATAGCTTTAACTCAAGTATTGAGTTGGTTTCCAACAAATTTTAGAAAGACAACGAAAATATGTAAAAATTAATCATAAAAATTGAGCACATAAAATCAAATAAATTTGGAATGATTATCAAGAAAACAAACATAATATTTATTATTTTGGTGAGATGTTACTAGAGCTAACTCCTAAATGTCAAAATAAATTAATTTTAAGGGAATTGTGGACCTATGAAAAATGGGAGGATAAGGATGACAATGAATCTTACTATATGCACATGTCGAGCAAGTTGATTGTGTAACTAATGACTTGGTAAACATATGAGTAATAGTTGAATATGCAATATGACCTAAACAATGGTGCTAGTAAATAAAAGAACTGGATTAAGACAAGTAATAAGTTAAAGGAGAAAATTTAATTGAACTGATAGTTGATAGAGTTCCTAATTAAGATTTGAAGAAGAAAATTTAATTGAATTGATAGTTGATAGAGTTCCTGATTAAGATTTTCTTAGAAGATAATATTATTTGTACAATGACACTTCACAAAAAAATAATTGGGTGAGAAAATGAAATCATAATTATTTTTTTTTATGAAAATTAACGAACTAAAAGTAAATTTTTCTTTATAAAGGAAACAATTAGGACATTAGAAAAATGAAAATTTTGAGAAATAAATGTATTGGTTATCAGGAGGTTAGACTTATTACCTATAGTAATATGTTGGTTGCTTGTGTAAGGCTTAAGAGAGGACAATTGAGATGGATTATTTGTGATGTAGCGTGTGGCATAAGAATTTAGATACCATAGGTCTAAAAATAATGATGGTGGTGGTGGAATTTCAGCAATACGGAATTGGAATATTAAGTTTAAAGATAATGGAATTGAAATATTAAGTTTAAAGATTATGGTAAAGATCCATGATCACAACACACATTAGCTTAGTGAGCAAAACAATTGTAGAGTTGACATCAAACATTACTCCTTCTTTGTTTTCTATAGTTACCTGTATTTGTAAGTAATTTGGGGCTGAATTTTATAGGGCAAAGTGTTGTTTACTTTGCAGAATTTGTTGCATAAGCCATGGTAACCTATTCATGTGAGAAAGCAACTATTGTGATGATCTATCTATTTGGTGTACTATCCCTATCATGAATGCTACTAAGGTAGAAGATGAGATAATGGGTGAATATAATTGGTTTGTCATTTATACTTTCACAAGAGATGACTTTGATATTATATAAAACAATAAACTAACAAGATGAAATTTCTAATAAGTATTTTGTATTTTATTGATAGAATTTTGTATATACTTTGGTCATACATCGATATATAGTATGGTGTTTTTTTGTAGTACAAATTAAGATTACATCATTAATATGAGATATAATTATGATCTTTTTTCTTTAAAGAGAATTGATGTTAATTGATGAGTAATTAATAGAAAGATTGTAATTAATAGAGATTAAGTAATTGATAAAGATAATAGGTGATGTAGATTGAGAAATTAGTGGAAATATTGTAGTCAATGGAAATTGAGTAATTGGTAAACAAATTGTAACTAATGAAAATTGAACAATTGATGGAGAAATTATAACTATTGAAGATTGAATAATTGGTAGCAAGATTGTAACAAATAAAGATTGAACAATTGGTATAAAAATTGTAATTAAATCAAGACATGTTATCATTTCCTTTGACATATGCTAATTAAGAGTTGGGGGCTTTAACCATTCAGCCATGTATGAAAAGAAACTCAGTGGTGAACTAGTGGCATCAAACTTTTTTGAGCTTTTATTTCTTCCATTAAAGGAGATTCTAGGAAGGATAGAATAGGAAGACGTGTTTCCATGAACAAAAAAAGGTATGGGTTGGTAAGGAGGTGTTAGCAAAGTTAGAGAAGATTGGAATAGGCATAGGAAGATGTATTGATGTACTAGATCAGCTAATGCTCCCAAGTTGATGTGATGCATTCTACCAGTTGATTGAAGACTTGATTATTGGTATATTAATCAACCTAGCACAGATTGAAATGGAAGCCAGTTCGATAACAAACTTTTGAAAATGCAGTGCACCCAAGTAAACATGGAACAAGATGAATACGAAAGTTGAACTAATTATTCCACACCCAAAAGGTGTCCTACATAGGTCTTCCCTGAAAACCCCTATTAACTAAGGCAAAATAAGTGAAAAGGCCACCTATTTCTGTAACGGTTCTAGAAGAGCAAAGAAAGGGGAATTTTTGGTTACTCTTTCACACTTAAAGAACTTGAAAATTGCTTATATGACCATAACAAGCTCCATATTCATGGAACAACCACATCCATACTCTCTTGAGACTAAGAATTTGTTGAATTCCATTAAGTAAGATGTATTTAATGATGACTAGCTTTTCCTAAAAGTATTTGCTACTTTATTCCTGAATAATGAGAACCTCCCTTCATTTCTTACTAACAAGGCTCCACTTTTCATTGTAATAACCCATTCACACATAAACATCTTGAAAATAGCTTCTAGGAACACATCATGCACTATATTAATGGCAACAATGACATTTATACTCTCTTGGGACTAGGAATCTATTGAATTTCATTAAATAAGGAGTCTTTCATGATGATGAGCACTTCATACAAGTATTTGCTATGTTTTTTATAAATAATGCGACCGTCTCTTCATTTCTTCCTAACAAGGCTCCACTTTTTGTTGTAATAACTCATTCACACTGAAAGATCTTAAAAATAGCTTATATGAAAACAACAAGCATTATATTCAAGGGAACAACCACATCTATACTCTATTAGGACAAGAAATCCATTGTATTTCATTAAACAAGGAGTCTTTGATAATGTCCTGCATTTCCTACAAATATTTGCTACTTTATTACTAATTAACAAGATCGTCTCTTCGTTTCTTCCTAACAAGGCTCCACTTTTCATTGTAATAACTCATTCACACTTAAAAATCCTAAAAATAGCTTGTTTGACCACATTAGGCACTATATTGATAGCAACAACCACGTCTATTCTCTCTTCCGACTAGAAATCCGTTGAATTTCATTAAACAAGGAGTCTTTAATGATGAATAGGATTTCTTAGAAGTATTCTCTACATAATTACTAAATAAAGAGACTGTTTCTTCTTTTCTTCCTAATAAGGCTCTACTTTTCATTATTATAACTCATTCACACTTAAAGATCTTTAAAATAGCCTGTATGACCACATTAGTCAATATATTTATGGCAATAACCGTATCTATTCTCTCTTGTGACTACAAATCCATTGAATTTCATTAAACAAGGAGTCTTTGTTGATGTCCAGCATTTCCTACAAATATTTGCTACTTAATTACTGAATAAGGAGATCCCCTCTTCATTTCTTCCTAACAAGGCTCCATTTTTCATTATAATAACTCATTCACACTTTAAGATCCCAAAAATAGCCTTTATGACCACATCAGTCACTATATTCATGGCAACAACCACATCTATTCTTTATTACGACTAGTAATCCATTGAATTTCATTAAATAAGGAGTCTTTGATGATGACTAGCATTTCCTACAAATATTTGCTTCTTTATTATTGAATAATGAGGTAATCTCTTCATTTCATCCTAACAAGGCTCTACTTTTCGTTGTAATAACACGTTCACACTTAAAGATCTTGAAAATAGCTTGTATGACCACATCTTGCCTTATATTCATGGCAACAACCACATCTAGACTCTCTTGGGACTAGCAATCTATTGAATTTCATTAAATAAGAACTCTTTGATGATGACTTGAATTTCCTATATATATTTGCTACTTTATTATTGAATAATGAGATCGTCCCTTCATTTCTACATAACAAGGCTCCACTTTTCGTTGCAATAACTCATTCACATGTAAGGATCTTGAAAATAGCTTGTATGACAACTTTAGGTGCTATATTCATGGCAATTATCACATCTATACTCTCATAGGGCTAGGAATCTGTTGAATTGTATTAAATGGTGAGTCTTTCAATGAGTATTTTATAAATAATTATTGAAAAATGAGATTGTCTCTTTATTTTTTTCTAACAAGGCTCTACTTTCTATTGTAATAACTCATTCACACTTAAAGATCTCGAAAATAGCTTGTATGCCCACATCATGCACTATATTCATGGCAACAACCACATCTATACTTTCTTGGGACTAGGAATCTATTGGATTGCATTAAACAAAGAGTCTTTGATGATTTCTAGCGTTTCTTAGAAGTATTTGATACTTAATTTCTGAAAAATGAAATTTTCTCTTTATTTCTTCCTAACAAGGCTCCATTTTTCATTATAATAACTCATTCACACCTAAAGATCTTAAAAATAGCTTATATAACCATAATAGGCACTATATTCATGGCAACAACCACATCTACACTCTCTTGAGGCTAGCATTCCATTAAATTTCATTAAACAAGAACTATTTGATGATGACTAGCATTTCCTACAAGTATTTGCTACTTTATTACTAAATAATGAAGTCGTCTCTTCATTTCTTCCTAACAAAGCTCCACTTTTCATTGTAATAACTCATTCACACTTAAAGATCCTAAAAATAGCTTGTATGACCATAATAGGCAGCATATTCTTGGCAACAACCACATCTACACTCTCTTGGAACTAGGACATCGTTAAATTTCTTTAAGCAAGATGTCTTTGATGATGACAAGCATTTCCTACAAGTGTGAATGAGACCGACCCTTAATTGTTTCCTAACAATGCTCCACTTTTTGTTGTAATAACTCATTCACACTTAAACATCTTGAAAATAGCTTTTATGACCACATCATGCACTATATTCATGGCAACAACCACATCTACACTCTCTTGGGACTAGCAATCTGTTGAATTTCATTAAACAATAACTCTTTGATGATGACTAGCATTTCCTATAAATATTTGCTACTTTATAACAGAATAATGAGGTCATCTCTTCATTTCTTCCTAACAAGGCTCCATATTTCATTGTAATAAGTCATTTACAATTAAAGATCTTGAAAATAACTTGTATGACCACATCATGCACTATATTCATGGCAACAACCATATCTATACTCTCTTAGGACTAGGAATCCATTGAATTGCATTAAACAAAGAGTCTTTAATGATTTCTAGCATTTCTCACAAGTATTGGATACTTAATTACTAAAAAATGAGACCCTCTCTTCATGCCCCACTTTTTGTTGTAATACCTCATTCACACAAAAAGATCTTGAAAATAGCTTCTATGACCATAATAGGCACTATATTCATGGCAACAACCATATTTACACTTTCTTAAGACAAGATATCTATTGAATTACATTAAACAAGGAGTCTTTGTTGATGACTAGCATTTCCTACAAGTATTTGCTACTTTTTTAATGAATAATGATATTGTCTCTTCATCTCTTTTAAACAAGGCTCCACTTTTCTTTGTAATAACTCATTCACTCTTAAAGATCTTGAAAATAGCTTGTATGACCACAATAGGCACCATATTCACGACAATAACCACATCTACACTCTCTTAGAACTAGGAATCCATTGAATTTCATTAAGTAGGATGTCTTTGATGATGACTAGCTTTTCCTAAAAGTATTTGCTACTTTATTACTAAATAATGACACCATCCCTTAATTTCTTCCTAACAAGGCTCCACTTTTTGTTGTAATAACTCATTCACACTTAAACATCTTGAAAATAGCTTCTAAGACCACATTATGCACTTTATTCATGGCAATAACCCAATCTATACTCTCTTGTGTCTAGAAATTTATTAAATTTCATTAAACAAAGAGTCTTTGATAATGACAAGCACTTTCGACAAGTATTTGCTACTTTATTTCTGAAAAATGCGACCGTCTCTTCATTTCTTCCTAAAAGGTCTCCACTTTTCGTTGTAATAACTCATTCACACCTAAAGATCTTGAAAATAGCTTTTATGACCACAATAGGCATTATATTCATGGTAATAACCACATCTATACTCCCTTGGGACTAGGAATTTGTTGTCTTTCATTAAACAAGGAGTTTTGATGATATCCTGTATTTCCTACAAATATTTGCTACTTTATTACTAAATAATGAGATTGGCTCTTTGTTTCTTCCTAACAAGACTCCACTTTTCGTTGTAATAACTCATTCACGCTTAAAAATCTTGAAAATAGCTTATATGACCATATTAGGCACTATATTGATGGCAACAACCACATCTATTCTCTCCTCTGACTATAAATCTATTGAACTTCTTTAAACAATGAGTCTTTGATAATGACTAGCATTTCTTAGAAGTATTCTCTACAAAATTACTGAATAAAGAGATCGTTTCTTCTTTTCTTCCTCACAAGGCTTCACTTTTTGTTATTATAACTCAGGCACAATATTAATGGGAACAACCACATTTATACTTCCTTGGGACTAGCAATCCTTTGAATTTCATTAAACAAGGAGTCTTTGATGATGTCCAGCATTTCCTACCAATATTTGCTACTCTATTACTAAATAACAAGACCTTTCTTCATTTCTTCCTAACAAGGCTCCACTTTTGATTATAATAACTCATTCACACTTAAAGATCTTGAAAATAGCTTGTATGATCACATCAGTCACTATATTCATGACAACAACCACATTTATTCTCTCTTGCAACTAAAAATTCATTATATTTCATTAAACAAGGAGTCTTTGATGATGTCCTACATTTCCTACAAATATTTGCTACTTTATTACTGAATAATGAGATCGTCTCTTCATTTCTTTCTAACAAGGCTCCACTTTTCATTGTAATATCTCATTCACACTTGAAAATCTTGAAAATAGCCTGTATGACCACATCAAGCACTATATAGGAAATGTTAGACATCATCAAAAACTCCTTGTTTAATGAAATTCACCAAAATTCCTAGTCGTAAGGGAGTATAGATGTGGGTGTTACCATGAATATAGTGCCTATTGTGGTCATACAAGTTATTTTCAAGATCTTTAATTGTGAATGAGTTATTATAATGAAAAGTAGAGCCTTGTTAGGAAGAAGTGAAGAGACAACCTCATTATTTAGTAATAAAGTAGCAAATACTTGTAGGAAATGGTAATCATCATAAAAAACACTATGTTTAATGAAATTCAATGCATTTATAGTCCCGAGAGAGTATAGATGTGGTTGTTACCATGAATATAGTGCATGATGTGGTCATAAAAGCTATTTTCAAAATCTTTAAGTGTGAATGAATTATTACAATGAAAAGTGGATCCTTGTTGGGAAGAAATGAATAGACCTTCTCATTATTCAGTAATAAAGTAGCAAGTACTTGTAGGAAATGGTAATCATCATAAAAAACACTATGTTTAATGAAATTTAATGCATTTATAGTCCCGAGAGAGTATAGATGTGGTTGTTATCATGAATATAGTGCATGATGTGGTCATAAAAGCTATTTTCAAAATCTTTAAGTGTGAATGAATTATTACAATGAAAAGTGGATCCTTGTTAGGAAGAAATCAATAGACCTTCTCATTATTCAGTAATAAAGTAGCAAGTACTTGTAGGAAATGTTAGACATCATCAAAGACTCTTTGTTTAATGAAATTCACCAAATTTCTAGTCCTTAGGGAGTATAGATGTGGTTATTGCCATGAATATAGTGCCTATTGTGGTCATACAAGTTATTTTCAAGATGTTTAATTGTGAATGAGTTATTATAACGAAAAGTGGAGTCTTGTTAGGAAGAAATGAAGAGACGACCTCATTATTCAATAATAAAATAGCAAATACTTGTAAGAAATGCGAGTTATCATCAAAGACTCCTTATTTAAGGAAATTCAATGAATTTCTAGTCACAAGTAAGAATAATGTGGTTGTTGACATGAATATAGTGCTTGATGTGCTCATACAAGTTATTTTTAAGATCCTTAATTGCAAATGAGATATCACAATAAAAAGTGGAGTCTTGTTAGGAAAAAATGAAGAGGCGGTCTTAGTATCCAATAATAATGTAGCATATACCTTTTAGAAATGTGAGTTATCATCAAAGACTCCTTGTTTAATGAAGTTCAATGGATTTTTAATCGCAAAAGAGAATAAATGGGGTTGTTGACACGAATATAGTGCTTGCTGTGCTCATTCAAGCTATTTTCAAGATCTTTAAGTGCAAATGAGTTATTATAACAAAAAGTGGAGCCTTACTAGGAAGAAATAAAGAGATAGTCTCATTATTCAGTAATAAAGTAGCAAATACTTGTAAGAAATGTTAGTCATCATCAAAGACTTCTTATTTAATAAAATTCAAGAAATTTCTTGTCATAAGAGAAAATATATGTGCTTGTTGCCATGAATATAGTGCCTAATGAGGTCATAAAAGCTATTTTCAAGATCTTTAAATGTGAATGAGTTATGACAATAAAAGGTGGAGAATTGTTAGGAAGAAGAGACAATCTCATTCTTTAGTAATTATGTTGAGAATACTAGTAAGAAATGCTAGTCATGATGAAAGACGCCTTTTTTATTGAAATGCAGTAGATTTCTAGTTCTAAGAGAGTATAGACGTGGTTGTTACCATGAATATAGTGCCTGATGTGGTTATACAAGCTATTTGCAAGTTGTTTAAGAGTGAATGAGTTATTACAATGAGAAGTGGAGCCTTGTTAGGAAGAAATGAAGAGACAGTGTCATTGTTCAATAATAAAGTAGCAAATACTTGTAGGAAGTGCTAGTCATCATTTAAGACTCCTTGTTTAATGAAATTCAATAGATTCCTACTCGTGAGAGAGTATAGATGTGGTTGTTGGGTCGAATATAATGCCTATTATGGTCATACAAGCCTTTTTTAAGGTCTTTAAGTATCAATGAGTTATTACAAAAAAAAGTGGAGCCTTGTTAGGAAGAAATGAAGAGACTGCCTTATTATTCAGCAATAAAGTGGCAAATACTTATAACAAATGCTAGTCATCATAAAGGACTCCTTTTTTAATGAAATTCAATTGATTCCTAGTGCCAAGGGACTAATGATGTGCATGTCACCATGAATGTAGTGTTTATTGTGATCATTCAAGTGATTTTCAAGATCTTTAAGTGTGAATGAGTTATTGTCAAAAATATAGATACTTGTTAAGAACAAATGAAAAGACAACCTCTTTAATCAGTAATTATGTAGAGAATACTAGTAAGAAATATTCGACATCATCGAAGACTTTTTTTTTAATGAAATTCAATAAATTTCTAATTCCAAGGGAGTATAGATATAGTTGTTGTCATAATTATAACACCTGTGGTTTTGAATATTTTTCCAAATGTCTCCTTTCCAACTTTTAGCCCGTGGTTTTGAATATTTTTCCTCCTTTTTGCCCTCTTATTTATTGTTTGTTTAATGTGAAAATAAAAGCAATAAAAATAAGGATCAACCCCACTTAACACAATTTTACCGTTTAGTTGTGAAAGCGTAGATTCCAAATTGAGCATCGAATTGCTAGGTTTGAATATGTGTTACGACCCTTTTTTTTTTTTGTATTTTGTAAATTTTCTTTAATTTCTTTCAATTTTCTCGGTATCCAGACATGAAACATTTCTTATTTTTGAAAATAAAGTTTTTCCATTGCAATTTGCGTCATTCTTTTTTTTTTGAGTGATCTGTCATTTTGGTGTTTAAAAAAGAAAACTTTCAGATATAAACAAGTATAATATGGAATGAAATTTTCTTGCATTATTATTAGGAGGAATTTTTTATTCAGTTTTCTTTCGTTTTTCTCAGTAGCCAAACAAAGAAAATTTCTTGGTTTTCAAAAATAACGCCCCAGGAAGAGAGAAATAATTTGGGCGAAACAAAAATTATTGACCTATAAGTGGAGCAATAACATAAGATGGATTAGTAAGAGAAGCTAATTGGCAAGAGGCCTAGCCACATAAGCTGCCAGACTAACATTTAACAGTCAAATTGATAATTTTAAAATTAGTGACCTCTTAGTGTATTTCCTTTATTGGTTTTGTCTTTTATTTGATCTTTTTATTAATCACTGAATCAAATTTGAGCAATCAAAAAGCTATTAATTCAATAGTAAACTTATCTTGTATAGTTGAGTAATTAAATTCAATTTTTTTATTTGACAATTTAATTTTCTTTTGGACACACTTTCATATTTTTGCTTAAAATTCGTTTAAATTTGAAAAAATATATATATATATATATTTAAAATTAAGAAAAGTCTTAATTTTTATTTTTTAATTAGTTTATCAATTTTACTTATATGTCATTTTTTCTTTACTTGATAAAAGGGAAAAAAACATTTTCTCCCAATAATAAATATTTAATTTTCTTTATATATATATTTTTTAATTTTCTTAAAAAAGAAAAGATTACTTTGAATTTAGAAAATTTTCACATTAACAATAATAGCATTTGTCTAATTTTAAGAATGTTGTAAAACTTTCATACAAACTAAATTAACAATTATAATTATAAACTTAAATTAAGTCCTTCACTCAATATTAACTTCATTTAATTACTACATTTTAAAAAAAAAACTTAATTAAATATAATACTAGCAATTTAATTATAAATCTCATTTCTTTTTATAGGTATTATTTTAGAATAAAATGCATATGAGTAAATAAGTAAATTTTTAATTTTTTTTGTTTGTCTTGATATTAATGATAATAAATATCTATGAATCTATATTAATTCTAATCTTTCTCTTTAGCCATTTTTGATAATTTTACTGTTTAATATAATAAATAATTGTGAAATTAATATAAACATGTAAAATAGGTTATATTGTGCCAAGACACAATTTACTTGTCTTTTATACCACTTCATATTGTATTTAAGAATTTGACTCATGAACTTGGTACTGCCCATAGGCCCAAGTATTATGAATTAATATTATGCTGACTCTAATTATTAATTGTACTTGAGTTTAATATTTATATAAATAAAATAAATTTATAAATAAATAAATATAAGAAATACAATATACAATTTAAGTAGAAGATAAAAAATAGTGAAATTATTGAATTTAAGAAGAAAAATAAAATATAAATAAAATATTTTTACATGAAATCTTAATAATAAAATTTAAATATAAATTAAATTATTTGAATTAGTTACTATATATTATATTTTTTAATAATTTAATTATATTTAAATTATATAAATTAACATGTAGATTTTTTTAGTTATAAAATTTTTAATCTAATTACAAAATAAAATTTTTTAAATATCATATTAATAATTAATAATATAATAAAAAATAAAAACCAACCTAGAATAAACCATGTTATACCTAAACTTAGGTCTAAAATAAGTCGTGTTGTGGTTGGGTTACAAGTTAAAAGATCTCGGCCTAACCCAAGTTCGAGTGGCAGGCCGTATTTGGTACAATTTGATATTATTCATGTACGGGTTATACTTGGATCGGCCTATATTGCGCTATGCCGAGCCAACCCACGGCCTACATAACTCCTTTTTTTTTTTTTTTTTCTTTAGTTATTAATTTTAAAATTAATTGCATCAAATAAATAAAAAAAACTTTAATCTTCTTTTTTTTTCTCTCTTTTTATTTTTTATGATAATAAATATCTAAATATCCATATATATATCAATATTCTATTTTTTTTTTGTCTTTTTGGCAATTGGCAGCAGCTAGGCTACTTGTAATCTTGTAATTAGCCGTTGGGTACTTTTGTTTTGTGAAATGTGATTTATGTACTTAAATTTAATCGTTTGGTGATTGCTACATATTGTATTTTGTAGCTAGCAGTTGGACACTAGTATTTTGTAGAATGGGTTATTGTATCTTGTAATTAGCAGTCGGGTACATGTGCGCTTCATACTACAGAGGACCTGAATTATGCTCCAAGAATTTTGCCTGACCGCTCATATTCTTATCCACGAAATTTAGCGAGCTCTTGCCTGATTGTCAATTTTTCATGATTGATCTGTGTTTAAAGATCATTGAATTATATCAAATTTTGTGTTTGAAAAAATTTTAAATCTTTCGATGGAGGAACTCCGGATTTCTCTTTTTTATTACAAGGGTGAAAGAACAGGAAAAGAGAGTAGAGACACTAAAACTTAAATGTAAAACTGAGAGATTTCAACAAAAATATCCCAACTTCTCTAACATGTTATGCCAATTTTTATAGTCTGAGTAAACGTAATCGGTAAGCCCCATTATAGCAAATTCACCAACCGATATGGACTGGACTTTAAGAGAAAACGCAGAATGATTATTGCATTATTTGTCATTAACACTCACAGACACAACAAAATAACACACTACACGACAGACGCTGAAGCACAAAACACCCGATTAACCATTGACGTACTCAGATCAACAAGTAAAGAGACCATTGCGCCTAACTCTGGCCGACAAATTTTACATAAATAAAATCAGTTAAACATGTGGTCATTTTGAGCCAATTGCAAAAGACAACTTTGGTTTGGATTTGTTCTTACCCAACAATTTCATCTGAAATTCAATGGATTCTTAGTCCCATTGAAGTATAGATGCAATTGTTATCATAAATATAGTTCCTATTGTGGTCATACAAGTTATTTTCATGATCTTTAAGTATGAATGAGTTATTATAACGAAAAGTGAATACTTGTTAAGAAAAAATGAAGAGAGAGTCTAATTATTTAGTAATAAAATAACAAATATTTATAAGAAATATTGGATATCATTAAATACTTCTTATTTAACGAAATTATATGGATTCTTAGTTCCAAGAGAGTATAGATTTTGTTGTTGCTATGAATATAGTGCCTGTTGTGGTCATGCAAACTACTTTCAAGATTTTTAAGTATGAATAAATTATTATAACGAATAGTGAAGTCTTCTTAGGAAGAAATGAAGAGACTGCCTCATTATTTAGTAATAAAGTAGCAAATACATGTAGGAAATGCAAGTTATCATCAAGCACTCCTTGTTTAATGAAATTCAATAGATTCTTAGTTCCAAGAGAGTATATATGTTATTGTTGCTATAAATATAGTACTTATTATGGTAATACAAGTTATTTTCAAGATCTTTAGGTGTAAATAAGTTATTACAATGAAAAGTGGGGGTTTGTTAGGAGGAAATGGAGAGACAAATTCATTATTTAGTAATAAAGTAGCAAATACTTGTAGGAAATGTTAGTCATCACCAAAGACACCATGTTTAATGAAATTCAACGAATTCCTAATCCCAAAGGAGTATAAATGGGCTTGTTGCCATGAATATAGTCCCTGATGTGGTCATACAAGCAATTTTTAAGATGTTTAAGTGTGAATGAGTTATTACAATGAAAGGTCAAGCCTTATTAGGAAGAAATGAACATATGGTCTCATTATTCAGTAATAAAGGAGCAAATACTTGTAGGAAATGCTAATCATCATCAAAGACTCCTTATTTAATGAAATTCAACAGATTTCTAATTATAAGAGAGAATAAATGTGGTTGTTGCAATGAATACAATGCCTGATGTGGTCATATAAGCTATTTTCAAGATCTTTAAATGTGAATGAGTTATTCCAATGAAAGTTATAGCCTTGTTAGGAAGAAATGAAGAGACAATGTCATTATTTAGTAATAAAGTAGCAAATTGTTGTAGGAAATACTAGTCATCATCAAAGACTCCTTGTTTAATGAAATTTAATGGATTTCTAGTCACAAGAGAATATAGATGTGGTTATTGCCATGAATACAGTGCCTGAAGTCGTCATACAAGCTACTTGCACAATCTTTAGGTGTAAATGAGTTATTATAACAGAAGGTGGAGCCTTGTTCGAAAGTGTTGTTCCCACAGCCTTGTATGGGTTGTAATTGTTGTCAACTAGGGTTAAGTGTGCAAGAAAGTAAAGCCACATTGAAGCGCAAGAAAGTAAAGCCACATGGAAGGGCAAGAAAGTAAAGCCACATTGAAGGGCAAGAAAGTAAATCTGTTGTGTAAGGGCAAGAACGTAAATCTGCCATGTAAGTCCTATTAGGGTTTCATGGAAGAGAGTATATAAAGACCTTGGAAGACAAAACTAGGGCAGAGGGCCAACACAATTGAAAAAAAAAGCAACCCTACAGCAACTGGCCAAAAGGAAGAGAGAGCAGAACGACAAGAGATCAGAAACAACACCACCAGGAGAGCAAACCAGAAACATCACCACCGGGAGAGAAAACCAGAACGTGCGACCTCCTGCAAGCAAACCAGAAATGCCTCCTGCAAGCAAACCAGAAACACATCCTGCAAGCAAACCAAAAATGCCTCCTACAAGGAAACCAGAAACACGTCCTGCAAGCAAACTAGAAACGCACAACCAGCAAGAGGAGAAATAAGAAACAGACCACCCGGAGGAGAAGACAGCAGACCTAGTATTCGTGAGACCACCCGGAAGAGAAGACAGCAGACTAGAAGCGTAAGGAAGGGCGAGAGACGTGAACTAGAAAAACCAGTAGCGTGAGGCAGGCCAAGAGACGTGAAATGGCAGACCAGAAGCGTGAGACTAGAACGTGCAACAGCGTGACTGATCAGAAGCGTGGGGCAGGCAGTGAGACGTGAAACGGCAGACTAGAAGCTTGAGTGCAAGTTGTGAAACCGTGAGACGGTGAAAGCAGGAGCTGTGTGAGACAACTTAGAGAAGGAATTTGGCAAAGCATCGGAAAGAACTCAACGTATTTCTAGATTTCTTCAAGAGAGGTTAGAAAGCATTGCGGTGAACTTCTAAGCGGCAGTGGAGCAGCCTTTCAATTCAACAGAGGCAAGACGAGTTAGATGAAGGGTAGACACAGTAAGTGACACTCTTTGTACTGTACTTGCTTAGTAATTGCAATAGTGAAAGGAGAAGAAGATTAAGACATCCATTGTAACTGGAATTCTCAAGTATAGTGGATAGTCTCGGTAAGGGAGAGTCCCTACCACCGTGGATGTACGTCACGTTGACGGAACCACGTAAATCTCGTGTGTCCTTAATTTGCTTTACGTTTTGTGTTTTGAATTGAGTTGTGAACGCAGCTAAAGTATTAGCCAACCCATAACCTAACGAAGAACTAAACAAGAACATCCGAATTGTCTATTAGGCAAGGTGTCTGAAAGGTGACTTTAGGGACTATTGTGATTAGTAGATAGCAATAGATCTACCTTAGTCGAATCTGAGAAAGAGTTCTCTTTTAATAAGAGATTGAAGTTGTTCACTTTCTTGCGAATTGCGAATTGTGGTGATACTGATTCACCCCCCTCTCAGTATCACAAACTAGTAGATCCTAGGGTGAAGTTGGGAACTTCAAACTCAATGGATTCTTAGTCCCAAGATAGTGTAGATGTGGTTATTGCCATAAATATAGTGCATGATGTGGTCATACACATTATTTTCAAGATCTTTATGTGTGAATGAGTTATTACATTAAAAAGTGGAGCCTTATTATGAATAAATGAAGAGACGGTGTAATTTTTCAATAATTAAATATCAAATACTTGTGAGAAATGCTAAAAATCATCATATACTCTTTGTTTAATGCAATTTAATAGATTCCTAGTCTCAAGAGGGAATAGATGTGGTTGTTGCCATGAATATAGCACATGGTGTGGTCATAAAAACTATTTTCTAGATCTTTAAGTGTGAATGAGTTATTACAATGAAAGGTGGAGTCTTGTTAAGAAGAAATGATTAGATGACCTCATTATTCTGTAATAAGGTAGCAAATTCTTGTAGGAAATGCTAGTCATCATGAAAGAGTTCTTGTTTAATGAAAATCAATGGATTCTTAGTCCCAAGATAGTGTAGATGTGGTTGTTGGCATGAATATAGTGCATAATGTGGTCATATAAGCTATTTTCAAGATCTTTAAGTGTGAATAAGTTATTACAACGAAAAGTGGAGCTTTGTTAGGAAGAAATGAAGAGACATTCACATTTTTCAGCAATTAAGTGTCAAATACTTGTGAGAAATGCTAGAAACCAGCAAAGACTCTTTGTTTGATGCAATTCAATGGATTCCTAGTCCCAAGAGAGTATAAAAGTGGTTGTTGCTATTAATATACTCCATGACGTGGCGATACAAGTTATTTTCAGGATTTTGAAGTGTGAATTAGTTATTACAGTGAAAAGTGGAGCCTTGTTAGGAAGAAATGAATAAACATTCACATTTTTCAGCAATTAAGTATCAAATACTTATGAGAAATGCTAGAAATCAACAAAGACTTTGTTTAACGCAATTCAACAGATTCCTAGTGCCAAGAGAGTATAGATGTGGTTGTTGCAATGAATATAGTGCATGATGTGGTCATACAAGCTATTTTCAACATCTTTAAGAGTGAATGAGTTATTGTAACAAAAAGTGGAGCCTTGTTAAGAAAAAAATGAACAAACGACCTCATTATTTAGTAATAAAGTAGCAAATTCTTGTAGGAAATGCTAGTCGTCATCCAAGAGTTCTTATTTAATGAAAATCAATGGATTCCTAGTCCTAAAATAGTGTAGATGTGGTTGTTGCCATGAATATAGTGCATGATGTGGTCATACATGCTATTTTCAAGATCTTTATGTGTGAATGAGTTATTACACCAAAAAGTGGAGCCTTGCTATGAAGAAATGAAGAGACGGTATAATTTTCAATAATTAAATATTAAATACTTGTGGGAAATGCTAGCAATCATCATAGACTCTTTGTTTAATGCAATTTAATGGATTCCTAGTCCCAAGAGGGAATAGATGTAGTTGTTGCCATGAATATAGTGCATGATGTGGTCATAGAAGCTATTTTCTACATCTTTAAGTGTGAATGAGTTATTACAATGAAAAGTGGAGCCTTGTTAAGAAGAAATGAATAGACGACCTCGTTACTCAGTAATAAAGTAGCAAATTCTTGTAGGAAAAGCTAGTCATCATCAAAGAGTTCTTGTTTTGTGAAAATCAACAGATTCTTAGTCCCAAGATTGTCTAGATGTGGTTGTTGCCATGAATATAGTATATGATGTGGTCATACAAGCTATTTTCAAGATCTTTAATTGTGGATGAGTTATTACAATGAAAAGTGGAGCCTTATTAAGAAAAAAGGAAGAAATGTTCACATTTTTCAATAATTAAGTATCAAATACTAATGGGAAAATGCTAGAAATCAGCAAAGACTCTTTGTTTAATGCAATTCAATGGATTACTAGTCCCAAGAGAGTATCCAAGCTGTTTTCAAGATCTTTAAGTGTGAATCAGTTATTACAGCGAAAAGTAGAAACTTGTTAGGAAGAAATGAAGAGACGTTCACATTTTTCAGAAATTAAGTATCAAATACTTGTAAGAAATGCTAGAAGTCATCAAAGACTCTTTATTTAATACAATTCAACAGATTCCTAGTTCCAAGAGAGTATAGATGTGGTTGTTGCAATGAATATAGTGCATGATGTGGTGCTACAAGCTATTTTCATGATGTTTAAGTGTGAATGAGTTATTACGACGAAAAGTGGAGCCTTGTGAGGAAGAAATGAAGAGATGTTCACATTTTTCAGTAATTTAGTATCAAATACTTGTGAGAAATGCTAGAAATTATGAAAGACTCTTTGTTTAAGGCAATTCAACAGATTCCCAGTCCCAAAAGAGTATAGATGTGGTTTGTTGCCATGAATAATGTGCATAAGGTGGTGATACAAGCTATTTTCCTGATCTTAGCTGTGAATGAGTTATTACAATGAAAAGTGAAGCCTTGTTCTGAAGAAATGAAGGGACAATCTCATTTTTCAGTAATAATGTGGCAAATACATGTAGGAAAAGCTTGTCATCATCGAAGACTCCTTATTTAATCAAATTCAACAGATTCCTAGTCCCAAGAGAGTGTAGATGTGGGTGTTGCCATGAATATAGTTCTTATTGTAGTCATATAAGCTATTTTCAATATCTTTAAGTGTGAATGTGTTATTACAATGAAAAGTGGTGTCTTGTTGGGAAGAAATGAAGAGATGACCTCATTATTTAGTAAGAAAGTAGCAAATACTTATAGGAAATGCTAGTTATCATTAAAAAGTTCTTGTTTAATGAAATCAATGGATTGCTAGTCCCAAGAGAGTGTAGATGTTCTTGTTGCCATGAATATAGTGCATGATGTGGTCATGTAAGCTATTTTTTACTTCTTTAAGTGTGAATGTGTTATTACAACAAAAAGTAAAGCCTTGCTAGGAAGAAATGAAGAGACAGTCTCATTTTTTAGTAATTAAGTTTCAAATACTTGTGAGATAAACTAGAAATCATCAAGGACTCTTTGTTGAATGAAATTCAATGGATTCCTGGTCCCAAGAAGGGTATAGATGTGGTTGTTGCCATGAATATAGTGCATGATGTGGTCATACAAGCTATTTGCAATATCTTTAAGTATGAATGAGTTATTACAACAAAAAGTGGAGCGTTGCTAGGAAGAAATGAACAAACGGCCTCATTATTTAGTAATAAAGTAGCAAAATCTTGTAAGATATGCTAGTCATCAACGAAAAGTTCTTGTTTAATGAAATTTAGCGAACTCCTAGACCTAAGAGAGTGTAGATGTGGTTGTTGCCATGAATATAGTGCATGATGTGGTCATACAAGCTATTTTCAAGATCTTTATGTGTGAATGAGTTATCACACTAAAAAGTGGAGCCTTGTTATGAAGAAATGAAGATAGGGTCTCATTTTTCAATAATTAAATATCAAATACTTGTAAGAAATGCTGGTCATCATCAAAGAGTTATTGTTCAATGAAATTCAATGAATTGCTAGTCCCAACAGAGTGTAGATGTGGTTGTTGCCTTGAATATAGTGGTTGTTGTGGTCATACAAGCAATTTTCAAGATCTTTAAGTATGAATGAGTTATTACAACAAAAAATGGAGCCTTATTGGGAAGAAATGAAGAGATGACCTCATAATTGAATAAGAAAGTAGCAAATACTTGTAGGAAATGTTACTCATCATTAAAGAGTTATTGTTTAATGAAATTCAACAGATTGCTAGTCCTAACAGAGTGTAGACGTGCTTATTGCGATGAATATAGTGCCTGTTGTGATCATACAAGTTATTTTCAAGATCTTTAAGTGTAACTGACATATTACAACGAAAAGTGAAGCCTTGTTAGGAAGAAATGAAGAGACGGTCTCATAATTGAATAATAAAGTAGAAAAAACTCGTAGGAAAAGCTACTCATGATCAAAAAGTTCTTGTTTAATGAAATTCAACAGATTGCTAGTCCTAACAGAGTGTAGACATGGTTGTTGCCATGAATATAGTGCCTGTTGTGGTTATACAATCTATTTTCAAGATCTTGAAGTGTGACTGAGATATTACAATGAAAAGTGGAGCCTTGTTTGGAAGAAATAAAGAGACAACCTAATTCTTCAGTAATAAAGCGACAAATACTTGTAGGAAATGCTAGTCATCATCAAAGAGTTCTTATTTAAGGAAACCCAATGAATTACTAGTCCCAAGAGAGAGTAGATGTGCTTGTTGCCATGAATATAGTGCATGATGTGGTCATACAAGCTATCTTTACATGTGAATGAGTTACTACACCAAAAAGTAGAGCCTTGTTAGGTCTCCTTTTTCAATAATTAAATATCAAATACTTGTGAGAAATGCTAGAAATCATCAAAGGCTCTTTGTTTAATGTAATTCAATGAATTCCTAGTCCCAAGAGGTATAGGTGTGGTTGTTGCCATGAATATAGTGCATGATATGGTCATAAAAGCTATTTTCAACATCTTTAAGTGTGAATGAGTTATTACAAGGAAAAATGGAGCCTAGTTAGGAAGAAATGAAGAGACGATCTCATTTCTGAGTAATTAAGTATCAAATAATTGTGACATATGCTAGAAATCATCAAAGACTCTTTGTTTAATGCAATTTAACAGATTCCTATTCCCAAGAGAGAATAAATGTGGTTGTTGCCATGGATATAGTGCATGATGTGGTCATATAAGCTATTTTCAAGATCTTTAATTGTGGATGACTTATTACAACAAAATGTGGAGCCTTGTTAGGAAGAAATGAATAGACCACCTCGTTATTTAGTAATAAAGTAGCAAATACTTGTACGGAATGCAAGTCATCATTGAAGAGTTTTTATTTAATGAAATTCAATGGATTACTAGTCCCAAGAGAGAGTAGATGTGCTTGTTGCCATGAATATAGTGCATGATGTGGTCATACAAGTTATTTTTAAGTGTGAATGAGTTATTAGAAAGAAAAGTGGAGCCTAGTTAGGAGGAAATGAAGCGACTACTTGGTTATTTAGTAATAAAATAGCAAATACTTGTAAGAAATGCTAGTCAACATCAAAGAGTTCTTGTTTAATGAAATTCAATGGATTGCTAGCCCCAAGAGAGTGTAGATATGGTTGTTGCCATGAATATAGTGCATGATGTGGTCATACAAGCTATTTTCATGATCTTTAAGTGTGAATGAGTTATTATAATGAAAATTGGAGCCTTGTTAGGAAGAAATGAAGAGACAGCCTCATTATTCAGTAATAAAGTACCAAATACTTGTAGGAAATTCTTGTCATCATGCAAGAGTTCTTGTATAATGAAATTCAATGGATTCCTAGCCCCTAGAGAGTGTAGATGTGGTTATTTCCATGGATATAGTGTATGATGTGGACAAACAAGTTATTTTCTAGATCTTTAAGTGTGAATGATTTATTACAACGAAAAGTGGAGCCTTGTTAGGAAGAAATGAAGAGATGACGTCATTATTTAGTAAGAAAGTAGCAAATACTTATGAGAAATGAAAGAAATCATCAAAGAGTTCTTGTTTGATGGAATCTAATTGATTGCAAGTCCTAAGAGAGTACAGTTGTGCTTGTTGCCACAAATATAGTGCATGATGTGGTCATATAAGCTATTTTCATGATCTTTAAGTGTGAATGAGTTACTATAACAAAAAGTGGAACCTTCTTGAGAGGAAATGAAGAGACGACCTCATTATTCAGTAATAAAGTAGCAAATACTTGTAAGAAATGCTAGGCATCAACAAACAATTTTTGTTGAATGGAATCCAATGGATTGCTAGTCCCAAGAGAGTGTAGATGTGCTTGTTGCCATGAATATAATGCATAATGTGGTCATACAAGCTATTTTCAAGATCATTTAGTGTGAAAGAGTTATTTCAACGCAAAGTGGAGGCTTGTTTGAAAGAAATGAAGAGATGGTCTCATTTTTTAGTACTAAAGTAGTAAACACTTGTAGGAAATGCTAGTCATCATCAAAGAGTTCTTGTTTAATGGAATCCAATGGATTGCTTGTCCCAAGAGAGAGTAGATGTGCTTGTTGCCATGAATATAGTGTATGATGTGGTCATACAAGCTATTTTTAAGATCTTTAAGTGAGAATGAGTTATTACAAAGAAAAGTGGACCCTAGTTAGGAAAAAATGAGGAGACGACCTCATTATTCTATAATAAAGTAGCAAATACTTGCAGGAAATACTAGTCATCATTAAAGAGTTCTTGTTTTATGAAATTCAAGGGATTGCTAGTCCCATGACTGTGTAGATCTAGTTGTTGCAATAAATATAGTGCATGATGTGGTCATACAAGCTATTTTCAACATCTTTAAGTGTGAATGAGTTATTATGATGAAAAGTGGAGCTTTGTTATGAAGAAATGAAGAGATGGCCACATTATTTAGTAATAAAGTAGCAAATACTCGTAAGAAATGCTAGTCATCATGAAAGAGTTCTTGTATAATAAAATTCAATGGATTCCTAGTCCCTAAAGAGTGTATATGTGGTTATTGCCATGGATATAATGCATGATGTGGTCATACAAGCTATTTTCTAGATCTTTAAGTATGAATGATTTATTATAACGAAAATTGGAGCCTTGTTAGGAAGAAATGAAGAGATGACCTCATTATTCAGTAATAAAGTAGCAAATACTTGTGTGAAATGCAAGAAATCATCAAAGAGTTCTTGTTTAATGGAATCCAACTGATTGCAAGTCCTAGGAGAGTGTAGATGTGCTTATTGCCATGAATATAGTACATGATGTGGTCATACAAGCTATTTTCATGATCTTTAAGTGTGAATGATTTATTGCAATGAAAAGTGGACCCTTGTTAGGAAGAAATGACGAGATGACTTCATTATTCAGTAATAAAGTAGCAAATACTTATGAGAGATGCAACAAATCATCTAAGAGTTCTTGTTTAATGAAATTCAATGGATTTCTAGTCCCAATAGAGTGTAGTTGTGGTTGTTGCCATGAATATGGTGCCTATTGTGGTCATATAAGCAATTTTTAAGATCTTTAAGTGTGAATAAGTTATTACAACGAAAAGTGGAGCCTTGTTAGGAAGAAATGAAGAGATGACCTCATTATTCAATAATAAAGTAGCAAATACTTGTAGGAAATGCTAGTCATCATCAAAGAGGTATTTTTTAATGGAATCTGGCGGATTGCAAGTCCCAAGAGAGTATAGATGTGGTTGTTGCCATGAATATAGTGCATGATGTGCTCATACAAGATATTTTCAAGATCTTTAAGTGTGAATGAGTTATTACAACAAAAGGTGGAGCCTTGTTAGGAAGAAATGAAGAGACATTCACATTTTTCAGTAATTAAGTAGCAAATACTTGTGAGAAATGCAAGACATCAGCAAAGACTCTTTGTTTAATGCAATTTAATGGATTCCTAGTCCCAAGAGAGTATAGATGTGGTTGTTGCCATAGATATACTATAAGATCCTTAAGTGTGAATGAGTTATTACAATGAATAGTGGAGCCTTGTTATGAAGAAATGAAGAGACGGTCTCATTTCTCAATAATAATGTTGCAAATCCATGTAGGAAATGCTAGTCATCATCAAAGTCTCCTTCTTTAATGAAATTCAATAGATTCCTAGTCCTAAGAGAGTGTAGATGTGGCTGTTGCCACAAATATAACGCCTATTATGGTCATACAAGCTATTTTCAAGCCTATTATGCCACAAATATAACGCCTAAGAGACGACCTCATTATTCATTAATAAAATAACAAATACTTGTAGGAAATGCTAGTCATCATCAAAAAGTTCTTTCTTAATGAAATTCAATGGATTACTATTCCCAAGAGAGTGTAGATTTGGTTGTTGCCATGAATATAGTGCATCATGGGTTCATACAAGCTATTTTTGACATCTTTAAGTGTGAATGAGTTATTAAAACAAAAAGTGGAGCTTTGTTAGGATGAAATGAAGAGATGTAACATTTTTCGGTAATTAAGTATCAAATATTTTTAAGAAATACTAGAAATCATCAAAGACTCTTTGTTTAATGCTATTCAATGAATTCCTAGTCCTAAGAGAGTATAGATGTGGTTATTGCCATGAATATAGTGCATGACGTAGTGATACAAGCTATTTTCATGATCTTTAACTATGAATGAGTTATTACAACAAAAAGTGGAGTCTTGTTAGGAAGAAATGAAGAGATGACCCATTTTCAATAATAATGTTGCAAATACATGTAGGAAATGCTAGTGATCATGAAACACTCCTTGTTTAATAAAATTCAATAGATTCCTAGCCCCAAGAGAGTGTAGATGTGCTTGTTGCAATGAATATAGTGCATGATGTGGTGATACAAGCTATTTTTAAGATCTTTAAGTGTAAATGAGTTATTACAACGAAAAATGGAGCCTTTTTAGGAGGAAATGAAGAGATGTCCTCATTATTTAGTATTAAGTAGCAATTACTTGTAAGAAATGCTAGTCATTATCAAGGAGTTCTTGTTTTGATGGAATCCAATGGATTGCTAATCCCAAGAGGGTGTTGATGTGCTTGTCCCCATGAATATAGTGTATAATGTGGTCATACAAGCTATTTTAATGTTTTTTAAGTGTGAATGAGCTACTATAATGAGAAGTGGAGCCTTGTTCGGAAAAAATGAAGAAACTACCTCATTATTCATTAATAAAGTAACAAATACTTGTAGGAAATGCTAGTCATCATCAAAAGTTCTTTCTTAATGAAATTCAATGGATTGCTAGTCCTAAGACAGTGTAGATCTGGTTGTTGCCATGAATATAGTGCATGATGGGGTCATACAAGCTATTTTCAACATCTTTAAGTGTGAATGAGTTATTAAAACAAAAAATGGAGCCTTGTTAGGATGAAATGAAGAGATGTTAACATTTTTCAGTAATTAAGTATCAAATACTTTTGAGAAATGCTAGAAATCATCAAAGACTCTTTGTTTAATGCTATTCGACGAATTCCTAGTCCTAAAAGAGTATAGATGTGGTTATTGCCATGAATATAGTGCATGACGTAGTGATACAAGCTATTTTCATGATCTTCAACTATGAATGAGTTATTACAACAAAAAGTGGAGTCTTGTTAGGAAGAAATGAAAAGATGACCCATTTTCAATAATAATGTTGCAAATACAAGTAGGAAATGCTAGTCATCATGAAACACTCCTTGTTTAATAAAATTCAATAGATTCCTAGCCCCAAGAGAGTGTAGATGTGGGTGTTGCCATGACTATAGTGCCCATTGTGCTCATACAAGCTATTTTCATGATCTTTAAGTGTGAATGAGTTATTATAACAAAAAGTGGAGGCTTGTTAGTAACAAATGAAGAGATGGCCTCATTATTCAGTAATAAAATAGCGAATACTTGTAGGAAATGCTAGTCATCACCAAAGAGTTCTTGTTTAATGGAATCCAATGGATTGCTAGTCCCAAGAGAGTGTAACTGTACTTATTGCCATGAATATAGTGCATGATGTGGTCATACAAGCTATTTTCAAGATCTATAAGTGTGAATGAGTTATTACAATGAAAAGTGGAGCCTTGTTAGGAAGAAATGAAGAGATGACCTCATTATTCAAAAATAAAGTCGCAAATACTTGTAGGAAATGCTAGTCATCATCAAAAAGTTATTGTTTCATGAAATTCAATAGATTGCTAGTACCAAGAGGGTGTAGATGTGGTTGTTACCATGAATATAATGCCTATTGGGGTCATACAAGCTATTTTCAAGATCTTTAAGTATGAATGAGTTATTACAATGAAAAGTGGAGCCTTGTTTGGAAGAAATGATGAGACGATCTCATTTTTTAGTAATTAAGTATCAAATACTTGTGAGAAATGCTAGAAATCATCAAAGACTCTTTGTTTAATGCAATTCAACAGATTCCTAGTCCCAAGAGAGTATAGATCTGGTTGTTGAAATGAACATAATGCATGATGTGATCATCCAAGCTATTTTCAAGATCTTTAAGGGTGAATGAGTTATTACAATGAATAATGGAGCCTTATTAGGTGGAAATGAGGAGATGACCTTGTTATTTGAAATAAAGTAGCAAATACTTGTAAGAAATACTAGTCATCATGAAACAGTTGTTGTTTAATGAAATTCAATGGATTGCTAGTGCTAACAGAGTATAAATATAGTTGTTGCCATGAATATAGTGCCTATTATGGTCATATAAGCTATTTTGAAGATCTTTATGTGTAACTGAGTTATTATAACAAATAGTGGAGCCTTGTCAGGAAAAAATGAAGAGATGACCTCATTATTTAGAAACAAAGTAGCAAATACTTGTAGGAAATACTAATCATCAAAGAGTTGTTGTTTAATAAAATTCAAGGGATTGCTAGTCCTAACAGAGTGTAGATATGGTTGTTGCCATGAATATAGTGCCTCTTGTGGTCATATAAGCTATTTTAAAGACCTTCAAGTATGACTGAGGTATTCCAACAAATAATGGAGCCTTGCTAGGAAGAAATGAAGAGACATCCTCATTATTTAGTAATAAAGTAGCAAATACTTGTAGGAAATGCTAGTCATCATCAAAGAGTTCTTGTTTAATAAAATTCAATGAATTGCTAGTACCAAGAGAGTGTAGATGTGGTTGTTGCTATGAATATAATGCCTTTTGTTGTCATATAAGCTATTTTCAAGATCTTTAAGTGTGAATGAGTTATTACAACGAAAGTGGAGCCTTGGTAGGAAGAAATGAAGAGACGACCTCATTCTTCAACAATAAAGTAGCAAATGCTTGTAGGAAATGCTAGTCATCATGAAAGAGTTATTGTTTAATGAAATTCAATAGATTGCTAGTCCTAATAGAGTGTAGATATTGTTGTTGCCTTAAATATAGTGTCTGTTGTGATCATATAAGCTATTTTAAAGACCTTCAAGTCTGATTGAGCTATTATAAGAAATAGTGGAGCCTTGTTAGGAAGAAATGAAGAGACGACCTCATTATTATGTAATAAAGTAGCAAATACTTATAGGAAATGATAGTCATCATGAAAGAGTTCTTGTTTCATCAAATTCAACGGATTGCTAGTACCAAAAAAGTGTAGCAGTGGTTGTTGCCATGAATATAATGCCTATTGGGATCATATAAGCTATTTTCAAGATCTTTAAGTGTGAATGAGTTATTACAATGAAAAGTGGAGCCTTATTAGGAAGAAATGAAGAGATGATCTCATTTTTCAGTAATTAAGTATCAAATACTTGTGAGAAGTGCTAGAAATCATCAAAGATGTATTGTTAGTCCTAGTAGAGTGTGGATATGGTTGTTGCCATGAATATAATTCCTCTTGTGGTCATATAACCTACTTTGAAGATCTTTAAGTGTGATTGAGTTATTACAGCAAATAGTGGAGCCTTGTTACAAAGAAATGAAAAGACTACCTCATTATTCAGTAATAAAGTAGCAAATACTTATAGGAAATGCTGGTCATCATCAAAGAGTTCTTATTCAATGAAATTCAATGAATTACTAGTCCCAACAGAGTGTAGATGTGGTTGTTGCCTTGAATATAGTGGCTGTTGTGGTCATACAAGCAATTTTCAAGATCTTTAAGTATGAATGAGTTATTACAACAAAAAATGGAGCCTTATTGGGAAGAAATGAAGAGACGACCTCATTATTGAATAATAAAGTAGCAAATACTTATAGGAAATGTTACTCATCATCAAAGAGTTCTTGTTTAATGAAATTCAATAGATTGCTAGTCCTAACAGAGTGTAGACGTGGTTGTTGCGATGAATATAGTGCCTGTTGTGATCATACAAACTATTTTCAAGATCTTTAAGTGCAACTAACATATTACAATGAAAAGTGGAGCCTTGTTAGGAAAAAATGAAGAGACGGTCTCATAATTGAATAATAAAGTAGCAAATACTTGTAGGAAAAACTACTCATGATCAAAAAGTTATTGTTTAATGAACTTCAATAGATTGCTAGTCCTAATAGAGTGTAGAGGTGGTTGTTGCCATGAATATAGTGCTTGTTGTGGTTATACAAGCTATTTTTATGATCTTTAAGTATAAGTGAGATATTACAATGAAAAGTGGAGCCTTGTTAGGAAGAAATAAAGAGACAACCTCATTATTCAGTAATAAAGTGGCAAATACTTGTAGGAAATGCTAGTCATCATCAAAGAGTTCTTATTTAATGAAATTCAATGGATTGCTAGTCCTAACAAAGTGTAGATGTGGTTGTTTCCTTGAATATAGTGCCTGTTATGGTCATACAAGTAATTTTCAAGATCTTTTAGTGTGAATGAGTTATTACAACGAAAAGTGGAGCCTTCTTAGGAAGAAATGAAGAGGCAGTCATATTATTTAGTAATAAAGTAGCAAATACTTGTAGGAAAATTCTAGTCATCATCAAAGAGTTTTTGTTTAACGAAATTCAATAGATTGCTAGTTCTAATAGAGTGTAGATATGGTTGTTGCTATGAAAATAGTGGCTGTTGTGGTCATATAAGCTATTTTGAAGATCTTTAAGTGTGATTGAGTTACTAGAACGAATAGTGGAGCCTCGTTAGGAAGAAATGAAGAGACGACTCATTATTCAGTAATAAAGTAGCAAATACTTGTATGAAATGCTAGTCATCATCAAAGAGTTCTTGTTTAATGAAATTCAATAGATTACTAGTTCCAAGAGACTGTAAATGTGGTTGTTGCCACAAATATAATGCTTATTGTGGTCAAACAAGCTATTTTAAAGATCTTTAAGTGTGAATGAGTTATTACCACGTAAAGTGGAGTCTTGTTAGGAAGAAATGAATCAATGACCTCATTATTCAATAATAAAATAGCAAATACTTGTAGGAAATGCTAGTCATCATCAAAGAGTTATTGATTAACGAAATTCAATGAATTGCTAGTTCTAATAGAGTGTAGATATGGTTGTTGCCACGAATATAGTGCTTGTTGTGGTCATATAAGCTATTTTGAAGATCTTTAAGTGTGATTGAGACGACTTCATTATTCAGTAACAAAGTAGCAAATACTTGTAGGAAATGCTAGTCATCTCAAAAAGTTATTGTTTAATGAAATTCAATGGATTGCTAGTGCCAAGAGAGTGTAGATATGGTTGTTGCCATGAATATAGTTCCTCTTATGGTCAGATAAGCTATTTTGAAGACCCTCAAGTGTGGCTGAGTTATTACAATGAAAAGTGGAGCCTTCTTAGGAAGAAATGAAGTGACGACCTCATTATTCAGTAATAAGTAGCAAATACTTGTAAGAAATGTGAATTATCATCAAAGAGTTCTTGTTTAGTGAAATTCAAAGCATTGCTTGTGTCAAGAGAGTGTAGATGTAGTTGTTGCCATGAATATAATGCCTGTTGTGGTCATACAAGTTATTTTTAAGATCTTTAAGTGTGATTGAGATATTACAAAGAAAAGTGGAGACTTGTTAGGAAGAAATGAGGAGACGACCTTATTAGTCAAGAATAAAGTGGCAAATACTTGTAGGAAATGCTAGTCATCATCAAAGAGTTCTTGTTTTATAAAATTCACCGGATTGCTAGTCCTAACAGAGTGTAGATGTGGGTTGCCTTGAATATAGTGCCTGTTGTGGTCATACAAGCAATTTTTAAGGTCTTGAAGTGTGAATGAGATATTACAATGAAAAGTGGAGTCTTCTTAGGAAGAAATGAAGAGATGTCCTCATTATGTAGTAGTAATGTAGCAAATACTTGTGGAAAATGCTAATCATCATCAAAGAGTTATTGTTTTATGAAATTCAATGAATTGTTAGTCCCAACAAAGTGTAGATGTGGTTGTTGCCATGAATATAGTGCCTATTATGGTCATACAAGCAATTTTCAAGTTCTTTAAGGGTGAATGAGTTATTATAATGAAAAGTGGAGACTTGTTAGGAAGAAATGAAGAGACGGTCTCATTATTCAGTAATAAATTTGCAAATACTTGCAAGAAATGCTAGTGATCATCAAAGAGTTGTTTTTTAATGTAATTCAACAGATTGCTAGTCCCAAGAGAGGGTAGATGTGGTTATTGCCATGAATATATTACCTATTATGGTCATACAAACTATTTTCAAGATCTTTAAGGGTAAATGAGTTATTACAACGAAATGTGGAGCCTTATTAGGAAGAAATGAAGAGACGGTCTCATTATAAGGTAATAAATTTGCAAATACTTGCAGGAAATGCTAGTGATCATCAAAGAGTTCTAGTTTAATGAAATTCAACAGATTGCTAGTCCCAAGAGAGGATAGATGTGGTTATTGCCATGAATATAATGCCTGTTGTGGTCATACAAGCAATTTTCAAGATCTTTAAGTGCGAATGAGATATTACAACAAAGTAGGAAATACTTGTAGGAAAGCTAGTCATCATGAAAGAGTTCTTGTTTAACGAAATTCAATGGATTGCTAGTCCTAACAGTGTGTAGATATGGTTATTGCCTTAAATATAGTGCCTCTTATGGTTAGATAAGCTATTTTGAAGATCTTTATGCGTGACTAAGTTATTAGAACGAATAGTGGAGCCTTGTTATGAAGAAATTAAGAGATGGCCTCATCATTCAGTAACAAAGTAGCAAATACTTGTAGGAAATGCTAGTCATCATCAAAGAGTTATTGTTTAATGAAATTCAGCAGATTGCTAGTACCAAGAGAGTGTAGATGTGGTTGTTGCCATAAATATAATGTCTATTGTGGTCTTACAAGCTATTTTCAAGATCTTTGAGTGTGAATGAGTTATTACAACAAAAAGTGGAGCCTTGTTTAGAAGAAATAAAGAGACAGTCTCAATTTTTAGTAATTAAGTATCAAATACTTGTGAGAAATGCTAGAAATCATAAAAAACTCTATGTTTAATGCAATTCAATAGATTCCTAGTCCTAAAAGAGTATAGATGTGGTTGTTGCAATGAATATAATGCGTGATGTGGTCATACAAGCTATTTTCAAGATCTTTAAGGGTGAATGAGTTATTAGAATGAATAATAGAGCCTTGTTAGGTGGAAATGAGGAGATGACCTTGTTATTCAGAGATAAAGTAGCAAATACTAGTCATCATTAAAGAGATCTTATTTAACGAAATTCAATGGATTACTAGTCTTAACAGAGTGTAGATATGGTTGTTGTCATAAATATAGTGCCTATTGTGGTCATATAAGCTATTTTGATGATCTTTAATTATGACTGAGTTATTACAATGAATATAGTGCATGATGTGGTCATACAAGCTATTTTCAAGATCTTTAATTGTGAATGAATTATTACAACGATAAGTGGAGCCTTGTTTGGAGGAAATGAAGAGACGGCCTCATTGTTCAGTAATAATGTAGCAAATACTTGTAGGAAATGCTAGTCATCATCAAAGAGTTCTTGTTTAATGAAATTCAATGGATTGCTAGTCCCAATAGAGTGTAGATGTTGTTGTTGCCATGAATATAATGCCTGTTGTGGTCATACAAGCTATTTTCAAGATTTTTAAGTGTGACTGAGTTATTTCAACGAATAGTGGAGCCTTGTTAGGAAGAAATAAAGAGATGACCTCATTGTTCAGTAATAATGTAGCAAATACTTGTAGGAAATGCTATTCATCATCAAAGAGTTCTTGTTTGATGAAATTCAATGGATTGCTAGCCCCAAGTGAGTGTAAATGTGGTTGTTGCCCTCAATGTAATGCTTGTGGTCGTACAATCTATTTTAAAGATCTTTATCTGTGAATGAGCTATTACAATGAAAAGTGGAGCCTTGTTTGGAAGGAATGAAGAGACAATCTCATTTTTCAATAATTAAGTATCAAATACTTGTAGGAAATGCTAGATATCATCAAATAGTTCTTGTTTAATGAAATTCAAGGGATCGCTAGTCTCAACAGAGTGTAGATGTGGTTGTTGCCCTAAATATAGCGTCTGGTGTGGTCTTACAAGTTATTTTGAAGATCTTTAAGTGTGACTGAGTTATTTTAACAAATAGTGGAGCCTTATTAGGAGGAAATGAAGAGACGACCTCATTATTCAGTAATAAAGTGGCAAATACTTGTAGGAAATACTAGTCATCATCAAATAGTTCTTGCTTAATGAAATTCAATGGATTACTAGTCCCAACAGAGAGTAGATACAGTTCTTGCCATGAGTATAGCACCTATTGTGGTCATACAAGCTATTTTCAAGATTTTTAAGCGTGACTAAGTTATTTCAATGAACAATGGGGCCTTGTTTAAAGGAAATGAAGAGACGGCCTCATTATTCAGTAATAATGGAGCAAATACTTATAGGAAATGCTAGTCATCATCCAAAAGTTCTTACTTAATGAAATTCAACAGATTGCTAGCCTTAAGAGAGTGTAAATGTGGTTGTTACCCTCAATATAATGCTTGTTTTGGTCATACAAGCTATTTTAAAGATTTTTAACTGTGAATGAGTTATTACAATGAAAAGTGGAGCTTTGTTTGGAAGAAATGATGAGACGGTCTCATTTTTCAATAATTAACTATCAAATACTTGGGACAAATGCTAGAAATCATCAAAGACTCCTTGTTTAACGCAATTGAATAGATTCCAAGTCCTAAGAGAGTATAGATGTGGTTGTTGCAATGAATATGTGCATGATGTGGTCATATAAGCTATTTTCAAGATCTTTAATTGTGAATAATTTATTATAATGATAAGTGGAGCCTTGTTTGGAGGAAATGAAGAGACGACCTCATTATTTAGTAATAAATTGGCAAATACTTATAGGAAATACTAGTCATCATCAAAGAGTTCTTGTTTAATGAAATTCAACGGATTGCTAGTCTGAAGAGAGAGCAGATGTGGTTGTTGCTAGGAATATAGTGCATAATGTGGTCATAAAAGCAATTTTCAAGATCTTTCATAGTAAATGGGTTATTACGAAGAAAATTGGAGCCTTGTTAGGGAGAAATGAAGAGATAGTCTTATTTTTCGATAATTAAGTATCAAATACTTGTAGGAAATGCTAGACATCATCAAAGAGTTCTTGTTTAATGAAATTCAAGGGATTGTTAGTCTCAACAGAGTGTAGATGTGGTTGTTGCCCTAAATATAGGTTCTGTTGTGGTCTTACAAGAATTTTTCAAGATTTTTAAGTGTGAATGAGTTATTACAAAGAAAATTGGAGCCTTGTTTGGAAGAAATGAAGAGACGGCCTCATTATTCTATAATAAAGTAGCAAATACTTATAAGAAATGTCAGACATCATCAAAGAGTTCTTGTTTAATGAAATTGAATGGATTACTAGTCCAAATAAAGTGTAGATGTGGTTGTTGCTATGAATATAGTGCCTATTATGGTCATACAAGCTCTTTTCATGATCGTTAAGTGTGAATGAGTTATTACAACGAAAGGTGGAGCCTTCTTTGGAATAAATGAAGAGACAGTCTCATTATTCAATAATAATGTAGAAAATACTTGTAAGAAATGCTAGTCATCATGAAAGATTTCTTGTTTAATGAAATTCAATGTATTGATAGTGCCAAGAGAGTGTAAATGTGGTTGTTGCCCTGAATATAATGCCTATTGTGGCCATACAAGCTATTTTAAAGATCTTTAAGTGTGAATGAGTTATTACAATGAAAGGTGGAGCCTTGTTTGGAAGAAATGAAGAAATGGTCTCATTTTTCAGTAATTAAGTATCAAATACTTGTGACAAATGCTAGAAATCATCAAAGAGTCCTTGTTTAAAACAATTAAATAGATTCTAAGTCCTAAGAGAGTATAGATGTAGTTGTTGCAATGAATATAGTGCATGATGTTGTCATGCAAGCTATTTCCAAGATCTTTAAGTGTGAATGAGTTATTACAATGAGAAGTGGGGTCTTATTATGAGGAAATTAAGAGACAGCCTCATTATTTAGTAATGAAGTAGCAAATACTTGTAGGAAATGCTAGTCACCATCAAAGAGTTCTTGTTTTATGAAATTCAATGAATTGCTAGTCCAAGGAGAGAGAAGATGTGGTTATTTTCATGAATATAGTGCATGATATGGTCATACAAGCAATTTTCAAGATCTTGAAGTGAGAATGGGTTATTACAAAAAGAATTGGAGCCTTGTTAGGAAGAAGTGAAGAAACAGCCTCATTATTCAGTAATAAAGTAGCAAATACTTGTAGGAAATGCTAGGCATCATCAAAGAGTTCTTGTTTAAAGAAATTCAATGGATTGCTTGTCCCAACAGAGTGTAGATGATGCGGAAAACCCCAAAAAGACATGACTTAGGACCCAATGTACACATGGAATGAAGGGACAACTAGGAAAGCTAAATTAGAGTTTAATAACACACACTGATGAGAACCATGGAGATGATGGGTGGAAGGCTTCAATAGATGCAA